>PVHP010001125.1:0-54356 GCA_004024765.1 Zapus hudsonius
CTTGTAGAGGAATGGGTTTATTTGGCTTACGGACTCGAGGGGAGACTCCATTCTGGCAGGGAAAACGATGGCATGAGCAGAGGGCTGGACATCACCTCTGCCACAGCACTGCAAACAGCGGCAGGAAGGTGTGCCAAACTCTGGCAAGGGGAAGCTGGCTTATAACCCCATAAGCCCGCCCCTGACAACACAGCTTCATGGAGGTTGTAAAACCCAAACTGCCATCAGCTGAGGATAGATCTATCAGAACACAGTCAATTGTTTGTGGGGGACACCTGTATCAAACCATGACACAGAGGTAGGAGGATCACCATGAGTTCAAGGCCACCCTGAGACTACATAGTGAATTCCAGGTCAGCCTCGACTAGAGCGAGACCCTACCTTGAAAAACCAAAAAAAAAAAAAAAGATTGTTTTTACTTTTATTTTCTATTTGTTGCTGTTTTTTTTTTTTAAGGAAATTAATTGACTTTTTGCATTTGAGGTCCAGCAACTTTGCTAAATTTTCCCATTAATTCCAATAATGTATCTGTAGATACCGTTGGGTTTTCTGTGTATAAACTGTATCAGTAATTATCAGCTTTTTTCTTCCTACCATGATCTTCTTCACTTATTACTTATATTGGTTAGCTAATATGCAAATGACCTTCAGACAATTACATATTTCTCCTGAGTCTATGAGTTACCTGAGTAATTCCATTGATTTTAGGTACAACTGTGACTAGCTGCAGATCAGCTAAGCAGCCTTGCTGATCTTGGCTGAGTTTACTCTCATGTAGAGGCCATAGCAGAGGGCTTTGGGCTTCATTTGTTATATGTGGTCTCGGCCTTCCTCCAACTTGCTATCCTCTCCAGTGACAGTGGAAGAATCTAGGAGATTAAGAGATTTAGTAAGGAAGGGGAAGAGAAAAGACGGGGGAGTTTTAGAACTAGTATATTGTCATTTCTACCATATTCTTTTTAACAAAGCAAAACACAAGGCTAGCCCAGATTCAAAAGGTAGACAAGTAGAATGTCATGTCTTGATTGGAGGAAATGCAAAGGCAGTGACATAATTGGAGCCCTTTTGGGAATGAAACTGCCACATGGAACTAGGTAGGATTCCTGTACAATGTTGATTTGGAGGGTTAATAGTAGGCGGTCTTGTCTTTTTCCTAATCCCAAAGGAAAAATACTACTATCCCAAGAGGTTTTTTTCTTATAAATCATTGGATTTTATGAAATATCTATCCCATGTATATTCAATTAATCCTATGATTTTTCTCATTCATTTTACCAGTGTAAAATTATATTACTAGTTCTTTTCTTTCTTTCTTTTTTTCTTTCTGTCCTTCTTTCTTTCTTTCTTTGCAATGTCAGTGCTGGTATTAAACCCAGAGACTCACACAAGCTAGGTGAATACTCTATATCACTGTCAAAGTCAGCCACATGCTGCTGGGATGAATCTTCAAATTCATTTTGCACATTTTGTGAGAGGAAAGTATTTATTGAAACTACAGTTTGAGGGGAAGTTCCATAACAGCAAAAGAGGCTGGCCCTCTTTCACAGGTCCAAGCAGAGAGAAAAACCTGTCACCAACACCATACACACAGAACAGCAAACAGGCAGGAGGGCCAAGAAGAGAATTATTTCCCCTTTATAAAGTCTTAGGGTGGTGTCTTGCAATTCTATCCCAGACTTAATGGCTTCCCGAGTCTCTGGAATTTCCTTCCTGCACTGCCCACACAGGAAAGGATATTTACTTCTAGCTCCTTTGAGCTTCCTTACATCTTGCCCCCTACTGAGAGGCTTCTTTCCTGTAAACATCCTCAGAGACCCACCCAAGATTACTTGAAAGGTCAAGTTGACAACAAAACTTAAGCATCACAATCACTGAGCTACATCATCAGTCCATTACTTTTCTAATACTAGTTAACCATACATTCTTGCAACAAGTAACTTTCTCATATTCTGTTGCCTTTTACATATTGTTGGAGTTAATTACATATAACTCATATATTCATGATGAGATTGACATACATTTCTTTATTCTCATATTGTCTTTCTCTGAATGAATTTGCATATAAATGACACTGATTCCTAACTTTATAACTACTGGAGGAGGTGTATAAATGCAGGAGGATCTGAGTTTGGATTCCCAGCACCCACATAAAAGCCAGTAGTTGTAGCAGCACACACCTGTAATCCCAGCACTGGGGAGACAGAGGCTCTGGGGTTCGCTGGCTTCCTAGTCTAATCAAACTGGTGAGCTCTAGGTTCAGTGAGAGTAAGGTGGATAGCGATGGAGGAAGAAACCTGACTTCCACCTCTGGCTTCCACACACATACGCAATACCTGTACAAACACACACACACACACACACACACACACACACACACACACACACACACACACACGTACATTATCAAACCTGATATTATTTGCTGCTTTTACCTCTTCCTAGGCAATTCATGAATTCAAGAATGTTCAAGCACTACCTGTATCTGTAATTATGTGAGTGCTTATCTCCCCTTCACTATATTGCCATCATAACAGTATATTTTAATTTAGTATGTGTCATAGTCAGCCACACACCATTGGGATGAATCTCCAAGCCAGGCACAGTTATGGGAAGAAAGGATTTATTAAAGCTACAGATCCAGGGGAAGTTCCATAATACCGAAAGAGGCTTGGCCCTCTTTCACAGGTCCAAGCAGAGAGAGAAACCCATCACCGACACCACACACACAAGCAAAACAGGCAGGAGGGAAGAAGAGAGATTTTCTTTCCCTTTATATATCCTCAGGGTGGGGTTTTACAACCCTATCCCAGATTTGTTTACTCCCTGAGTCTCTGGGATTTCCTTCCTGCACTGCCCTCCTGGGAAGGGATGTTCATTTCTAGCTCCCCAAGACTCCTTACATCCTGCCCCCTACTGAGAGGGCTGCCTTCCTATAAATAACCTCAGAGACCCACCTAAGATTACTAAAAAGGTCAAATTGACAACAAATTTTAACCATCACAGTACATATTTTAAATTCCACAGGGAACTGTTACTGCTTTTTTGTTCTTCATTTCCTCCCACATCTCTGATTTGCAATTCTGAGATCCACTTACTTCTGTATAAAGGTCCCTCTTTAGGGGCCTGGGATGCAGGTCTGTAGTAGAACCCTTGCCTAGCATATCTGGGGCACTGAGCTCAGTCTCCAGAACCACAAAAATAAAGACCTAAAAGCAAAGCATAAGAACCTTCTTTAGGGGCTAGAGAGATGGCTCCATGGGTAAAACACTCACTGCTTGAGATGGAGTACCCCAGCTTGTTCTCCAGACCCCACATAAAGAGCCAGAAGCCAGAAGTCATGGCTTTCTTCTGTAATCCCAGCATGATTGCTGACACTGATGCTCACAATGGGATGAGAGGGGAGATGGAAGAATTTCCCAGAAGTTCTTGGTGAGCACAGCAAAGAACAGTAAAACCAGAATCTAGAGAGAAATCTTGCCTCAAATAAAATGGACAAGCAAGGACCACCCAAAGGTTGTCCTCTGACCTCCAAAAACTCACTGTGGCAGGAACATGCCTGTATTCACACACACAATTTTTTTTTTTTTAAAAAAAGAACCTTTGGTGTTGGGTATGCTGTTGTAACTTTTAGTTTAACTGCAAATATCTTTATTTCAACCTTCACTCTTTGTGTGTGTGTGTGTGTGTGTGTGTGTGTGTGTGTGTGTGTGTGTGTGTGTGTGCTTTGAGGTAGGGTCTCACGATCTAGCCCAAGCTGACCTGGAATTCACTATGTAGTCTCAGGATGGCCTCCTCAAACCTCTGCCTCCCAAGTGCTGGGATTGAAGATATGCTCTACCACTCCCAACACAACCTTCACTCTTACTTATTTAATTTTTCTCTTAATACTAGGAATTGAAGCCAGGGCCTTCAGCATACTAGTCAAGTGCTTACCACTTAGCTACAACTTTAGCTTTTTAAATTTTTATTTTTAAAAAATATTATCATTTATTTGCAAGGAGAGAGATAGAAGAGAGACAGACAAAATGAGCACTACAGGGCCTCTTGCTGCTGCAAATGGACTCCAGATGCATGTGCCACTTTGTGCATCTGGCTTTACCTGGGTGCTTGGGAATCGAATTTGGGTCCTTAGTCTTTGCAGGCAAGTGCCTTAACCACTGGCCCATCTCTCCAGCCCTATTTTATATTTTTGAGGTAGGGTTGGCCAAGTTGTCAGGCTGGCCTGGGTCTCAGTAATGTAGACCCATGCAAACCCAAAATGTGCAGTCCTCCTGCCTCAATTTCCCAAGTAGCTGAGATATGCCTGTCTCCCATGCCTAGCTCAACTTTCACTCTTGAAGGATGTTTCTGACAGGTGCAGTATTCTATGTTGGTTATTTTTGCTTAGGACTTCGAAGATCGTGTTTGATATGTGTAAGACCCTGAGTTCAATTCCTGAAACCACACACATACTCTATTGCATGCATTTCTGGGGAGAGATGAGCTGTAGAGAAAAATGTTCCTTTGAAGTAAACCTGTATTTTGCCTTGACTGCTTCCAACGTGTTTTTTTCTTTGCCTTTTAGCAGTTTACTATTGTTTTCCTACTTCCTTGGTTTTTATTGCATGATGTAAATTGTATTTGTAAAATTATTTGTAAATACTATTTGAGACCCATGATCATGCTCCCTCCGTCCATTAAACAGTTTTATTTGCCAGGGGCTTGAGTAAATCAGGACCACTTAAACCCCACATCAGAGCTGTGATGGGATTGAGATGGTTCAGGCACTTTGCATAGACACCCTCCCCTTGAGTGGGAGTTGTCTAGCCAGAGCTCAAATGTAAGCACTAAAACTGACTGGTCAGGTATGAACCAACTGCCTCTCTCCTTGCCCACCTAGGACAGCAAATACTCACTGAAATCCACCCTCTCTACCTCACATGGCAGGCCAGCAGAAAGACCTCTGAAATTCCAGACCTGGGTAAGGCTAATGGCTACGGAAAGGGGTGGGGGTGGGAGGCTCCGGGTTCTTTCCCACATGAACCTTTTCTTCTCATGATGGGAGCCCTCTGATATCTTTCCTTCTTCTGCTTGTTTGACTGACCCGCAGAGATTTTGCTAAACCTTCTCCCACGTTTTCTCCCACACTGGTGGCTGGAAAACTCTGTAACTCCCATGTTCCCTTAAATAATGAAGTCTCCCACTATACCTTAATATCTTGTTGTCTATGATTGTAAATCTTTAACTTTGTAGACACCTGCACCTTCTACACAAGCAGTCTGCAACTGGCTGGCTGTTTCCTAGGGTGCCTCATCAGGATCTAGCCAGAGTCTGCAGGCATTTACAGATAAAGTTACAAAGCTAGATGGAGCAGCTCACACCAATAATCTCAGCACTCAGGCAGCTGAGGAAGGAAGGTCACTGAGTTTAAGGCTTACTTAATACTCTTTCTCAAAAAAAAACCTAAAAAGGGAAATAAGAATCTAACTCTTGTCCCCCTGGCTCCACACTGTCCAGCCTCAGTCATGTTGTGTGAGTGTGGTCAGTGTCTCCTGAAAGGAAACTTCTCCAGATGCTGAACTGAACTCTCCCCTCAGAGTTTGTCTTTTCCTGGGATCCGGGTTCAGTGTTCCTTCCCTTTCCCACCTCTTCTCCAATGCCTTCATTCAGGTATTTTGTTTTTGTTTTTTACACAAAAGCTTTGTGAGTTTTAGTTTTTTCCTCGGGTTGGAGATTCATCTTAACATGCACGCATTTTAAAACAGTAACAGGGTCTCAAACTGCCCTGATCAGACAGCAGACAAGCAGAGGAGTTTGAAAATTCCTATTTAAAAAACTGGAACTTGCAGTGGGCAGCTGAGAAGCCACACACGGGGTGATGTGATCGTTTATCCCGCTTCCCCGATAGCTGACTAGAAACTTCGTTCACATGTTGCATTTAAGATGTTCTGAGCTCCCTTTACACAGGTTGGCTCCACCTCACAGAATGGCTGTGAGCAAGGCAAGGCTCTTCTAGAAGTTGTCTACCTAGCCTCCTGGTCCCTTGGAGTCACTCTTCCTAACTGGTACATTTCAAAGGCTACAGTCATGACTGGCAAATTTGGGGGCAGCTATCTAAATGTGTTTCCCTTAAGTGTCCCTGTCCCCACGGTACTGCCAAAGAGGTAGGTATGTTTCAAATTTCATCCTAACTTACTCTTTGACCTTGTAGGGAAGACAGTTTGCATTACTGAGAACAGACCATGTTAAATTAGTTAAAAGCCACCCCCCCACACACACACCACGACGACCTTGAGCCCCTATCCAGTCTCATTGCCACTTTGAGATGGTTATTCTCTTTGGTTACTTCTTCCTGACTCTTAAATGAGGTCTCAGGAAACAGAGAAAACAACTGTATTATCTGTATCTATCTGTCATTTGTACTGCGCCCTGTTTAAAATTGTTTTTAAGTAAACCATTTAAACATAGGCGCACTTGAACTACTCTTTTTGTAATTGTTTTATTGCAATATAATTTGCATACATATAATTCTTTCTTTAACGTGCACAAGTCAACATGCTTGGATTATTATTAGGAGTGAGTTATGTACGCCACAAGTCATAACTAATCTTCGGATGCCACTGGTTAGGGATGCTGTTATTGAGCTCTTCCAGGAGCTTCCGGCACTGAGGAGAAGCGAGATGGGCCCAGATCCTTACAGTGGGAAATAGAAAGTTCAGATCAGAGGAAGACACAGAAGGAAATCTTCCACCGAGGAAAACATATTTAATCCAAGTCTCACATGGTCAGTAGAGCAGGAATGACAGAGATAGGTCAACTGGCACCCCATCCTGTGGGTCACAGAACTGCTACTTACCCTCAGTGTGGTTCAGAGAAAGTGCCCTTCTCCCCCATCCCAGACCCCCTTGTGAAATCAGACCACCCAAAACACTGAGGCAGCAGGATGCTTCTGTCCCTGATGTAGTCTGATTGGAGCCTCGACTGTCAATAAAAGACAAAGCCAGGGAAGCAGAGTGTGGAGGACGTTGCAGACTGTGCTAAGGAGTTTGGAGTCAACAAAAAAGCACTAAGGATTTTTGCTTAGTGAGATGGCATGGACAGTCAGGATTTGGAAAGTGATGGTAGGCCATGGGGTAGAGGAGTCAAGACCAACTAGAGACTCGGGCAAAGCTAAGCTGCAATAGCGGAAGAAAAAGGAAAGGGAGGGCTGAAGAGATGGCTCAGCGGTTAAGGCACTTGCCTCCAGTGCTTAAGGCCCTGGGTTCAATTCCCCAGGACCCACATATGTCAGACCTACAAGTTGGTGGCCCTGGCTCGCTCTCTCTCTCTCTCTCTCTCTCTCTCTCTCTCTCTCTCTCTGCTTGAAAATGAATAAATAAAATATTTTTTAAAAAAAGAAAGGAAAGGGGCACATCCTGGGAATACATCCTCAAGATGGTGGTGACAGGGAAAGTAAAGATGGAAGGCGAGTACATTAATGATGGCCCCAAGCAGGAGGAATGGATGGGATTTGGCTTTGCAGCTTAGTCACTGGGTGCCTGGGACAGCCACTTTAGCTCCAGTGGCAGTAGAAACTTGGACACACGAGGAAGAATAGAAGTGGAAAGGCAACCCTAGGCAGTTGTGGGATTGTCCAGTTTTTTAGGATAGAGACAGAGACTGTAAGGAAAGTGCAGGATTGAGGTTTAGACTGGAATCGATCAGCGGGATGACATTGCTTCTGCATAACTGAAGATAGTCAGTCTGGTACCTGAGCTCCAGGTCCTTGTTAATCTTTAATCCCTGAAAGGATTGCTCAGAGCTGTGTTTGCTAATGTTAATTTGTGGGCTTTCATAAGGTATTTATTACCAGTTCCCTGGTGACAGTTAATATGACCTCCAACAGAAGAGAACTATCATATCACCTCTACTATTTTGTAGACATTTCAAAGTTCAAAGACTATTCCTAAAGTAAATATTTTAGAATTCTTTTTTTAATTGCACAGGGTCCAATTAATTTTACCATAAGTCAAATTTGCATAGAGATTTTAAAGGACCACTGAAAAGTTTCTGAATTCTTTCTCTTTCTTGTATCGTGGCTCACTCATAACACCAGATCCAACCACACCCGAGTGGGATGAGTCTCTTGATTCATTGAGAACATCTCAACAATGTTTTTTGTTTGTTTGTTTGTTTTTGGTTTTTTTTATATTTATTGTCCATAATGAGTTACATTATTTAGTGGGCAAACCATGTGTTGTTATCCCAACTTCCCCACTTCCCCCCCTCCCCATCCCTGATCAGTTGTATATCCTCCTCCGTGGGCTGTCTGTATTAGTCCTTGTGGCAAGGGATCCTGTATATCTTAGTACTCATCCCGGTCTTCCTGACCCAAGTGAGTTGTTACTGATGGGTGCTATGCCTCTGGACCGTCTCCCCCACCACGGCTCTCACAATCTTTCTGCCCCCTCTTCCATTACTACCTGGTTATTGATGGAGTTAATTACTTCAATGACTGAGCAGATCACCAGTTCAGGCTGTCCATATATCAAAACCTGTTTGTGTACTTTTACTGAAGGGTCCAATTCTCCTCTAGTTCTCAGTACAGTTGTATCAAGAGTTGAGCCAGATGTGTGTACTTCCGAATGATCTGTGTGAAGCAGGGTCAAGCCGGGAAGAGGTAATGCTTCCCATTTAGATAAACCTTTGGAATTTACAGTGCCCTATGTGAGCCCCTTGGCCAATGGCTGCAAAGAATGCCAGCCTTTTCATTCATACCGAGTATTTTTCACCCCCACACTATTGGGGTTCTACTGGGTCATGTTTGTTCAAAAACAAAAGGTGTGAGAACAAAAATGAAACAATGGGCTGGGCGTGGTGGTGCACACCTTCAATCCCAGGCAGAGGTAGGAGGATCACCCCAGTATTAACACATACAAACCAGCTGAAACAGGAAACCGTCTTCCTCAAGCATTACAAGATCCCCAACTTATCTAGGATCTCAGTGGTGTGGCTGCAACTAACCTGCACATTAGGAGTGACTGGTCACTGTGCGTGCAACTACCTTCTTGACAATCATGGCAGGCAGCAGTAGCAGCTCAACTGTGATTTGAAAAACCTCACAGCCCTCCCTCTGAAGAGATCTAATAGAAAGTATGTATGTTTATATTCTATAACTTGAAATAGGGCTTGAGCCCATTGAAAAACAAGATTCACTGAGTCAACAAATACCTATTAAATCTGCCTCTGTACTAGAAATCAGCTCACATCAGGAACTGTATATGGAATTCTTACGTGACTTGATGTTTCTGTTCTTTTTTTTCTGCAGTCTTGCTAAAATAAAACATATAAGATAAGCGACCTGATTTTCCTGATAAACAAAGAACTGTCCATTTGAGATTCTTACACAAAGCTCTGGGGGGGAAAATTGTTTTCTGTGAGGATACCACAGGCACTGCCCATTTTCTCTTGATGGTTTTGGCTCCAGAGGGTCAAAACGCCCATAATACTTTTCCCTCAGTGCTCACACATCCCCACCCCACTTGCAGCTGACAGAATCCTGCTTTTTTTAGCCTCAGCATAAGCGTGAAAGAGCCACAGGGCACAAGAAAGGTCCGGAGGGCACCGAAACACACTGAGCCCCTGGCCTGCAGAAAGCAGGAGGGGTGAGTTGCCATGGGTGTCAGAGCCTCTGCTTCAGAGAGAAGGTACAGTTGACATGAGGTTTTGGGGCCCTGAGCCCAGCCCACATGGGACAAAGGGTGATGACTGAGCCAGTATTTCTCCAAATGCCCCCTTTACACACACAGCCACCTTGGGCTTGGTACAGAGGCCTTTTCTTGGCCTACCCAGAGCACAGGGATCAGAGACCTTGAAGTTGGAAAAGGAAAAAAAATCCAGACTGCAAGTGATTCCCCTAGACCAAAGGTATGAGCCCACCTGTTGCAAATCCTCAGGGGTTAATTTATGGGTCTTGGGTTGGAGGATGTAGCTCAATTCATAGAGTATTTGCCTAGCAAATGTTGCAGAGTGAGCTGGGGGGTAGAATTTAGATAATGCCCAGCAAAATTCTAAAGCACCCCAAAATTTGAGGAGTACCCCAATTCTTGTCTACAAAGTTAAAGAATTAAAATCATAGACAACAAGATAGTAAGGTATAGTGGGAGACTTTATTATTTAAGGGAACATGGGGAGTTACAGAGTTCTCCAACCACCAGTGTGGGGAGAAAAACATGGAGAGTTTTATAAAATTTATGTTGTTTAGCTAAACAAGCAGTAGAAGAAAAAGTAACAGAGGGCTCCCTCCCATCATGAGAAGGAGAGGTTCATGTGGGAAGACTATGGAGCCTTCCCCGACCCCAGGCATTAGCTGGGATAGGGAAAGGCGTTACTTTTCTTTCTTTCTTTTTTTTTATTGTCCATAATGAGTTAGATTATTTAGTGGGCAAACAATGAGTTGTTATCCCCAATTCCCAGTGCCCCCCCCCCATCCCCAATCAGCTGGATAACCTCCTCCATGGGTCGTCTGGATCAGTCCTTGTGACAGGGGACTGTGGATAGCCTATTATTCAGCCAGGTTCTCCTGGCCCTAGTATGTTGTTACTGAGGGGTGCCATGCCTCTGGATAATCTCCCCCACCACGGCTCTCACAATCTTTCTACCCCCTCTTCCGCTCAGTTCCCTGAGTCGTGGTGGATGAGTATTAAGGCTGTTTTAATGTTGTGAGTTTAGGGGTCTTTGTGTTGAAAATCGTTGGTTTCTGTCACCCTGGCTTATCCTGTGATGGATGATTGAATGGCTGTGGCTGTGGGTCCCATGTTCATCCCGTCATTCTCTGCAGGGTTCCATATGAATCCTCCACGATATGACTGTGGTGGCTCCTCTCTTGCCAGGATCTCAGCTATCTGCCTACGGTCGGTTGGTAGGGTTAGATGGGCCCCAGCTCTCTCGCTGCATCCTGAAAAATACAAACACAATCTCCATTGGAGAGTGAGATCAGTATAGGTTAACAAATATACACCATTATGGATTACCTAAATTCTATTTTTAGAATCTCCCCGTCAGTCACTCACATAGTGCATCTTGTCTTGGGAGCCCAAGAGTACGGGATCCAGTGCCTATCACCCTGAATCCCAAGTTCCAGACAAGGCCTCCCCCTCACAAAGTGGAAAATTTGGCAGAATTTGAAAGCTGTTGATTGTTTCCCCCAGGCCCAGGCTCCTCCATTGCACAAGTGCTCCTTTCTTGGTTCACTGTTCTCTGCCAGTAGGAGGTGTGCTCAGCCTACTCGTGGCCACAGATTGTGTTTCATGTCAGTGGTCTCTGTTTACTCCAGCTATAGTTGATCAGTTTCCCCTGGGAGCCTGTGCAGTGCCTTCCAGCACTACACTAACTGCCTTCTGGGGGCTGGATACCATTCCGGACCTTGAAGGGTCTCTCGATGCTGATCGGTGGCATTCTGTGGTTTCTTCAGCAACTTTTCTATGGGAGATTCAGAGGTCCTTTTTTAGCACCTAGGTTTGGGCTCTGGCTAGAGATACCTCCCACTCAAGGGCAGGTGTCGATGGAGCTGCCTGACCCGTCAAACAAAGACATATCTTTCAGGGATCATTTCTGTAGTTTGTATTTGCCTAGCATTAGCACTGCCTAAACTGGCTGTGATGGTGCATGTCTGGAATCTCAGCTCTTAGGAGGCAGAGGCAAAAGCATCAGAAGCTCAAGTTCATCCTGTCGGTTCAAAGCCAGCCTGGACCACAAGAGAACCTGTCTCAAAAAAAGTATGGGTCTTCAACCATGAGTGAACTAATATACTGATATGAGCAAGTCTAACTAATTTTTAGAGTGGAGCTTACTCACGATTCAGTTCTTTAAGAACCATATTGAATGTCAACAATTTTCCATAGAGTGAGTGGGGACTTTTCATTCTCATCCATCCTCTGCTCTCCAGTGTCTCTCTCTCTAGCCAAACGAAGGGCCTGTAGGACTAAAAGTAAATAATAACAGTGGCGACCACAAAGACATAGAGCAGGGCTAGCCTTCGTTCAAGCTAATGAAACCATCCCTGGAAAGGTCAAAGCAGCGAAGGCAAAACTCACTTCCGCTGCTATAGATGCTTCCTCACTAGCTACCTAATCACCTTCCACCTCAAAGATGGAAAAGATGGCCAGGTGTGGTGGTGCACAACTTTGACCCCACACTCAGGAGGCCAAGGTAAGGGGATCGCCGTGAGTTCAAGGCCACCCTGAGACTACATAGTAAATTCCAGGTCAGCCTGAGCTAGAGTGAGACCCTACCTCAAGAAAAACAAAAACAACAATAAGACTGTCACCTTTTATATCCCTGAATAGGGATGTCCTACTAAGTTCTGTCCTAAGATAAACTTCATGCTTACTCCAGATGACAGGAGCTTTATTCTGTATTGCAACAAGCAGTGAGTGCCTTTCCTCCGCCTGTTAATCGATGTTCTCTAGGAGCCTAGGCAGACTGACACCCAGGACCCATTTCCCCCTTTGCTCCATTGACAGGCTTCTGGGCTTATCTGGCTTCTCTTTCCTCCTTCCTCGCAGACCAATGCCCCCCACACTCCTTCCACACGCAGCTGTCTGTACACAGAGATGAGTGACCTCACCCTCCGCTCCACCACATCTCCAGGGCACAGCTGGCAAAGGTTCCTGGTTCAGATGTGCAGTTCAACCCGGACCTTCCTCCGCATATCTCAGATCCCAGTCTTGTTCCTCTCTCTGTCCACTGGGACATCTGCAGTTTTCTCTGGTGCACGTCTTAAAACATTGTCTTTCCCCTCACATTATTGAAACATTTTGTTAAGATTAGATAATGGATTCCATAGGCATTTCATGATGAATCACTTTAAATCATTTTTTAAAGTCAGTACAAGCTCCACCTGGATTTTGAAAAGAGAAAATAATTGGCTTTCATGATATTTTCTTTTATGAGGTGATTGAGGTAACTGGCAAATTATATGAAAACAAAAGGGAGGGATGAATGAGAAAGCAATACATGAGGGGGTGTTTGAGCCTCTCTCTGGATTTCGGCAGCTGGCTGAGCAGCTGAAGTATAGTTTACCTAGAGCCCTTCTGCCTGAGTTGGAAGACAGATGTTACTGTTGAGACATACACACATGGGAATATAGTGAAGTATGGCATTAAGTAGAGCCCATGTGAGAAGTAATGCAGCATGATTGGTTAATAATCCTAGGACGAACCTGAAATAATACCATGTAGGAAGGCTATCAGTTAATATTTTAGTCTTTGATCTCCAACTATAGAGATTTAAAGACAATTATGAGAAAATGTTAAATTGCAAACAGAGAACTTTATCTACTGAAGACTTGAAAGCAGCTCTCTAGTGTGGAAAAAGCACATTTCGTCACTGTGAAGCACGCCAGTCCCCACTTGACCAGCCTTAGAAAAAACAATCACAGAATACCAGGCTTTGGAGGTCAGGGTAGCCACGCCTAACATGCCCTTAGTATGGAACTTGGGAACTCGTGTTGCATCATTAGTTCACCAGGAAACTTCAGCATGTTCAACTTCTCTGCAGAACATGGCACAGTACCCTGAGGAGATCAAAGACTTGCCACCTTAAGGCATAGTTTAGAACTATTACAGCACATTTACATAACACCCTTTCTAAAAGAAATCTTTCTTGTTCATTGGAGTAGTCATCCATTCAGTGACTCTTTCCTGAACACCTGCTATGTACAAGTAGCGCTCCAGGCCTTGGGATATGTTAGGAAACAGATGGAGGAAGAGGGAGCTTCCTGTGGGCTGGCAGTAAGCAACAAGCTTACTCAAGCCTGAGTCAAGTACATGGCCTGTCTGAGGAGAACAGCAAGTCTGGTTTGATGGTTCCAGGATCTTCTCATTCTCAGGAGGATGCTATTTGATCAATAACTTGCATTTTGTATAAGACTCTAAGCATGTCTGCAGGTACAAATACCATGGAGAATGGAGAGGGCAGTAGAGAGTGGATTACAACTTTAACAGAGTAGTGGGGCAGGGTTGTGTGCCAAGATATGTGTAAGATAAGACTTGGTCAAAAGAAACCGTTGTTAAAACATCAGTATCCTTATAAAATATTGAAATGAAACTATAGTTTTTTTTTCTCCCTCTCTCCCCCACTAAATTCTACCATTAAACAGAATGACTTGGGATGAAGAGATGGCTTAGTGATTAAGGCATTTGCCTGCAATGCAGAAGGACCCGAGTTCGATTCCCCAGTGCCCATATAAAGCCAGATGCACAAGAGGGCGCATGTGTCTGGAGTTCACTTGCAGTGGCTTGGAGGCCCTGGTGCGCCCATATTCTCTCTGCACCTCTCTCTCTCTCTCTCTCTCTCTCTCTCTCTCAAATAAATAAATAAAATATTTAAAAAAACAGAATGACTTTATTTTATTTTTCTTTTGGACACATTTTCATAATGATGAAGAACAGGAGCTAGGAGTTGGCAAGGCAGTTAAGGGTAACAGGGCCCCAAAACTGAACAGTTTTCTTCTCTTGACTCAAAGCCTGTGAGGTGGGATCTGGTTTTTCTTTATCTCTTTTTCCCTAAAGGAATTCCCCTTTCCTGAAAACCAGACATGAGGATGTGACTAATACTGACCAGTTCATCCCCCTGTAGTAAAGCTTTATTAACTCCAAGGGCACCTTCAGTAGTCTCCCACTTTGGAGTCCCTCCTGCTATACAGGAGCTCTGCCTTCTTTCCCTCTCTAAAATATCTTTCTAAAGCACACCCACTACAGTCTATAGATTTCATTCATCAAATTCACCATGAGACAAGAACCCAGAGGCCACTGACTCAGGGGAAGTTTTGTGTGGCCATAAGTATCCAGCACCCTAACTCTCGAGTTCAAAGCCCACACAAGAGCTGAAAAAGTCTCATTACTCTCAAAGACACCCCAAATTCCCATATCAATGATTTCCCCATGAATAAGAAAGGGGGATCAATGTCACTGTCATTGTAAACTAGGTCTGATATTTGTCTCTTCTCCTCCCTGTGTCCTGCCTCATCTGAAGATTAGAGCCATCATGATGACTCAGTAAGTTAAAGTGTCCTTAAGAATCAAGGGCCACATGCTGTGTCATAGAAACTCTTCTTCCTGAGCAGCACATTTCACCTCAGGTGATCCGGGGATGTCATGGCAAGTTCAGTGTGGGAACTACTCCTTTGGAGAAACTAGTCCTGCAATAGTAGAACATTCTGTGTGCAATCTGTCAGCAGGCACCAGTTTAATGAAAGGGCCACACCACTTAAAATATCGTGGAACCATATCAGCGTATCCTGGTAACTGCCTCTTCTCTTTGGTGATTTATTATTTCAAGTGAAGGCACATGGACAGATACTGGGTGTTCAAGACTTCAAAAATACCAGAACAAAAAGTTAAAAATATTCACCCATCAACTGAGTGATTATGATCTCTTGTACTACAGTCAATATCTGGTTTTTCCAAATAGTACTAGCATGTTCCTGTGTCTCAAGAAGACAGAATGAAGCCTCTACTTGTTGGGCTTGTTAGTCAGTGGATACATAGCTTCGTATAAATACTGGACTGGGGAAGTTGGGTCTCAAATCCCAAACCCTGAGTTCTTGTCTCTCATCAAAGAATTGACAACCCAGACGGACAGTGGTTTTTGCACAAATGTCACACTTTACTCAAACATTCCCAGGATAAGAGGGAAGGGGGGGAAATGGGATAAAGGAAAGAAGAGTGACCCACTACCAAGTGGTCTGACGGATTTCTAAAAGACCTTCAGAAAAGGAATGTTAAATAAAGGTGCCTGGTTTTAAGGAGAGTTTAGAGAAATAAAAGTGAAATCTTTCCCTGCCCTGCCAAGAGTTGCCAAGGGCGACATAAATAATCTTCCCAAGACCAGCTGAGCATGATGTGTGTAGTCTCAGGGCCCAGCGGAGAAGGAGGCTGGGTCTTGGTTGGTATAAGTTCAGATTTTGAAATTGTGCTGGTGGCGGGCACTCACTAAGGTATCAGCCGATTGGTCTGGATTTAGGAGGGACACAGCTACACCTGGGCAGGCCACATGCTAGGATAGGTGTGATAAACCCAGGATTAACTGAGGTAGGTGTGGCAAAGTTGTGACTGAGATCACAGGGGCCAATCCTGGCTGACTGCCTATCTGACTATCTACCTGACCTATTCTCCCACAGTGTCATAACTCATAGAAAGAAGGGGAGGAAGCCCTTAACAAATAGGATGAATCTCTGTTAAATTAGAATTCTCTAATTAGATAGTAGGTAAGGCTCTTGGTGGCTTAAATAAACCTCCCTCTGAATTGTAATGAACTTATTCATGTGGTTCTGGGGATACAGCTTAATAATAAAGTGTCTGAGTACAAGGCTCAATTTCCAACACACGCATGCACACACACACACACACACACACACAGACACACACACACACAGAGAGAGAGAGAGAGAGAGAGAGAGAGAGAGAGAGAGAGAGAGAGAGACTGTTTATAAACAAGAAGTCTGATTAACTTTCTTAGCTTTTCCAAATTGAGGATTCAAGAAAACTGGTCTGCCCTCGGAGTCAGAGTATAGCAATGCAATTTCAAACAGAGAAAAGTTTATTTGTTTAGAAAGTAAATATACTATGAATGTTAGCAGAATATTTTGATTAGTGTCCATTTTGTATCAGATGTAGATTGAATATTCTTTTCTTTTTAAAATTTTATCATTTGAGCTTTACCCAATGTCATACTGGCTATCCTTAGAGCTTATATCTGTGTGCACATATACACACATAACACATTTTAAAATGCTAGGGTTTAACTACATTACCATCATTATATAAAACAGTGTAAAATAGCTCTAGTGTTATGGTATGCATTTAATCAAGCTTTTGTCCATGAAGAAATCTGATAAAAACAAAACAAAACCAAAAAGGTGTCTATCCCCAATTCCTAACATGACTGTGCTTTCTCGTGGAACTTTCCAGAAAATCAGAAGGTATAGGATCAAGCAAGGCTGAAAGGAAAGGAGGTTTGCCAACCACCTGCCAGATAGGAAAATCTTGACCACTCATCAGTATCCGAATTCCCAGGATTTTTTACACAGACATAAGTTATGCATGGAAGACAAATTGTCTGAGTGTCTGATTCACAAAATCTCCAACAGCATCTAATGCTATTTTTAAAAATGTATGAACACATACAGCTCCATTTCTGCTTCCCAATCTGAGCCGGAGAAAGCTTACTGCAGCATTCTCCAGGCCTCATTACCTCATGGTTAATTAGCTAACATTTGTAGAGGGCTTTGAAGATGAAAAGCATCCTATAAATGCTAAGAATTATTAAATAATATGAAGGAAAAATCATAAAATAGATACATTGTTAACATTAATTTGTATTTTATCTTTACTTATTATCTTTTCCCTTGCATCTGACATTTGAGGCCAAACTATAGATCGAGGCTAAGAGAGGGCCTTGTCTATTTGAGCTGTGACTCAAAGCCTTGCACTTAGCTCCAAACGGATACTTGCCCTAACAGTCACTTGTCACATGGAAAGTGACTACACAGAAAGAGCCCCACCTATCCTGGTGAGATGCTAACTAGTTAAAAACCTCCCCTCCCCCCTAATAGTTAAAGAAGCAGTTCCAGAAGCATTTCTGCTTTGGTCAGGGCAATGCGAGATCAGGCGAGGCATTTGGGTGTGAAACACACCACGCTGCTTGACCTCGATCATGGGCTCATGGTCCTGCTGCTGAGTAGCTCTGGACGGAGATGATGTAGTGTTGACCTCTCTCGGCATTCTGCTGTCATCAAAACAAGTTCCACTAACTTCTCCAAAGCTGAGGTCCTCCTCCAGGCCATCCCACCTCCTCCTTCCCCCAGTCTGAAGTGGGCAGCCCGCCAGGAACTGACACAAGGAAGAAAAGGCTAGAGGAAAATATTTTTCAATCTGCATCATGAAAGCTTTCCGTAAAGAATAGATCAAGCACATTGGGAGTGTTTACAAACTGTTTAATCGCGTGAAGGCAAGTCAACCTCTTCTGATCACTGCAGCTCTTTATTGTGAAGCCCGCTTCAGCGATGCTAAAGTTAATCCCAAATCTGTTACAGGAAACTCGCCCTTATTAAAGTAACATTAAGTGCTCCTTTTTATTGATCTTCCCCTTCAGCTTAATGATAGCAACTTACTGATGTTTTAATAATAACCTCGCCAGCTTTATCTATTTCACTGTGCTTCGGAACTAAAAGATGCAGTGGAAACTAACTTAGCATAAACATTTCACAGATGTCTTTAAAGGCCAGGAGGAGGTGGGAAGGGGGGAAAAAAAGATTCAATTGAGCTGCGTGTTAACAAAGATGGCTGAAAAACTCAAAGATAAAAGGGAGGCTCCAGTGTGAACATCAAAGAATTGTTAATGACAAGAGATACCATTAGGGTTAGCAAGGCTTTTGTTTCAACCTTTTCACACCTGCAGTGTGTGGTGAGCTAAGTCTTTGTTCCAAAATCTGAATTACCTCCATTAGCATTTATAGAAAAAACAATGGTTGCAAAACAACAGAAAGCTACTTTTGGCTCCCCCCCCCTTTGGCTTGAAAAGTGAGAAATTAGTTAGCTGTCCTTCTAGTTGCTGGGGGGAGTTTAAGGAAATAGGTTGCAAAAGAGGCTGCTTGAAATGTGAGAATCGCTTTGTAACTGAAAAAGAGAAGTAATGCCTGCAACGTGGAGAAGTGCTCATCAGAAGCCAGACATCAACAGCAAAATCAGAGCGTGAAATTCAGATTAGCCCTCCCCAGGCTGTGAGAGGAAGGGGGTACCGCAAGACTTGGCATGGCTCAAGGTGTAACCTGTTTTATTTGGCCCCTGAAAAATTTTAACAGATGGTGGGACCAGCTGTCTTTTTCAGCCATTTAATAAACTCTTCGGTGGTAACAGTTTGGAAAGTGGGGGTTTTTCATTTTAGGCCAGAGGAGAAAATAAAGAAATCTGTCCCAAATTGTCTTTGCCAAGTAGTAAAGCCTGGAAACATGAAAAGTTAAAGAGGAAAAAAAAAATCTATTCATCTAAATTATTGTCTTTTTTTTTTTCTTTTAAAGGAGCAGCAACAAGGTGATAACTATTGGCAGAATGTATTTTGTCTCGCTAACTTTACCTGGAATTTTAATTTTGGGTTTTCAGAAAGACATGCTTGGTGACTTAATATTCATTGACACATTATGACAACTATCCACAGTAATAAAAAAAAAGAAACTAAACACTTATCAGAAGTTAGCACTCAGAAGGTAAGCACTTTGTTATGATGAATACAAGGGTCATTTTCCTCCAATTTACATAGTCCAAAATGGCTTCATCATGTCATGTAGATTTCCAATTCCCTGAGCTCCAGACCTCACGGAATGGGAAAAATACTCATGACAAGTTGCTTTCAGAAAAGAATCCAAGAGGTTTGGCTTTTGTGCTTCAACTATTTTCTAAAATTGCCATCTTTTTTTTTTCTACCAATAAAACAGTCTGTCAGTTATGAGAGCTACAAAGACTCTTCCCAATGACTTCACACAGAATTTTTTTTTTTGCAAATGTCCATGATTCCTGGTTTGAGCAAAGCTATTCTATTTGACAAATGCTTGTTCATCCACAGGCCTGTTAGATCCCAGAGTTACACTGTAGCAGGTACGTGGTAGCAATGACATGGAAACCCTCTTTTAAATTAGAAGGGATTAGAGACATCTTTTAGAAAAAAAATGCATATGCAGTTTTTACTGTCTAGTAAATCCATCTTGCTTCATTTTCATCCTGCTTTCTTTCTGGACTGTTAATAATGTTGACATCCTAACCAGGTAGTAAAGTGCAGGGGAATGGGGTGAAGTGTGACATACAATGAATTCTACCTGTGGTAAGTTAGTTCAGTCATCAAGCTAGTTTCTAAAATGAACAGAATGCTCCATTTCAAATTACTAGAATTTCTGAACTGCTTTGGATAAATTATACCTCTCCAGTGGTACTTTCTCCAGTTTGTAACACTGATAGCTATTCATTCAACACATCTGTAATAAGCACCTGCTGAGTGTGCCCCAGTACTGTGCCAGGAGCTGGGATACCAAGGTGACCAAGGCAGACAAGATCCCTGCTCCTTTGGACCTTACCCCTGCCATCACTGGGAGAAAAGACTACAAACAAGAAGACATGTGCAGAAGAATGTTTGGGTTCTAACTATATGACTGACAAAATTATGCAGATGAATTTGACAATTATATTGAGGACATAGGGACTTCCACTTTCAAAAGTGCTAGTTTGGGGCTGAAGAAATGGCAGTTAAGGTGTTTGCCTGCAATGCAGAAGGACCAGAGTTCCATTCCCCAGGGCCCATAAAAAGCCAGATGCACAAGAGTTCATTTGCAGTGGCTGGAGGCCCTGGCGTGCACATTTTCTCTCTCTCTCTCTCTCTCTCTCTCTCTCTCTCTCTCTCTCTCTCTCGATAAACAAAATATTTTAAAAATTTTTAAAGGCTAGTTTATCCAAACACCTTTAGCAGAGTCTGCCTTTTTCATGGAACACTTTTGTTTTCCAGCCAATGGTTTCAAACAGAACCCACTTAAAGGATCTACAAACATTTTGTGTGTGTGTATCTAGAAATAATATACATATACAATAAAATATTTATACAAGGTACTTTACTAAATTTGAGAAATGAAGCATTTTGAATGGGTAAAGAAATGGAAATATATATAATAAACAGTAAACCTATCTAAAAATTAGATTTATCTTATATCTGGAAGGGACCAGGCCCTACCTGCAAAATTTCAAAACCTTTATGTCTACATGAGCCACTTATAGATACAAAAATCAAATCAAATAATGACAAACATCCTGTCAGATTTTCCAGAATATAGAAATGCAGTTTGCCTTGAATACAAGAGAAAAATGAAGAGATTCATAAAAACCCAGCTAACCCTGCATAGGAAATATGATACTATTCCCTCCACGTTTACACTTGTCTTTTCACTAGCATCAAGCTAACATGTGATCCAGGATCAGTGAACACCCAACATGGGGTTTAGGACCAGTTGCCATCTTTAATGTCATAATGTTAACTGACTTAGTTGTCCTGTCAGTGAGGCAAGTGTCCCACAGCTACTGACTCAGTCACGGCCTTAGACTCCTATGTACATAACACTCTGCCATGACCTCCCAGCACTGACCGTGACACCAGGAGTGACCATCAGAGTACCCACAGGAAAGGCCACAAAAAAGAGCAACGCCTAAGAATAATCTCAGTGATGCCCAAATCCTAACCACAGACCAAGTTCAAATATGTATGCCACTTTCTAATGTACCTGCATAAATAAATGTCACATATGACAATTTTTTTTACCAAAAATATCTGTAACTGTAACTTTCCTAGCAAAAAGAAAAAGCAGTATTCTATTCTAATGAAAAACAGGAATTGTGTGAAATAATTAAGCCCATTAAAAAATGATAAATTATGGCTGGAGAGATGGCTCAGCCAACAAAGGCATTTGCTTGCAAAGCCTGCCAGCCCAAGTTCTATACCCCAGTATCCATGTAAAGCCAGATGCACAAAGTGGCATATACATCTGGAGTTCATTTGCAACTGCAACAGGCCCTGCTGCCCATTCTCTCTCTCTCTCTCTCTCTCTCTCTCTCTCTCTCTCTCTCTCTCTCTCTCTCTCTAACTTTTTTAAATGTGGAACTATAAATTTCTTGGGATTGTCGGAAAATATTAATTTCAGAATTCTTCAGCTAGCCCAGAAATTAAAAAGAAACAGTGCAAGAACCTTTTACCTTAGGTGTTTTCTTGTATGAGAAACATTCTAAAAGAACTGAATATTTCACAAAATAGGTCTCAATTTCATTAAAATTATTCAAAACATATTTACTGAGTATGTGCCCTATGTCACACATATACAAAATGCTTCAAAGAATACTAAAGGTGGCAGGGAGGCAAAACAGGAGAAAACAAAGAAGAGAAAAAAATAGAGAAGTTATTCACCACTGGATATTAAAATATACTACAAGATTACAAAAGGCAACAGTATTTTACTGGCTCCAGATTAGCCGAATAGAAAAATCAAGAAAGTTACAAAATAAACACCAGAATGTGGAACTATTTCTTTATGATACACACTAAAATTCAAATCAGTCGAGAGTGATTCAATAAGTGATACTGGGGAGATTAATTTAATTTTTGGAAAAAAAATCTAAGAAGTTCAGTCTTAACCAAGAATTGTGTATGTACTATGTGCAAATGATCATGTCAGACTACCAAAGTCTCATGGGTGGTTTCAAAAAGCACAAAATGTTAGACCAGAGACAAAACTGGAATCAAAGTAGCCAAGAGCTCAGTATTTGCACCTTCCTCCTACATTCTACTCCCAGAGTGAAGTGGCCGGCCTGCAGACAGTGGGGGCTTAAAGGAGAAGAATCTCAAGCTTAAGGATGGGAAGCAAGCCTGCCTGCTCTTTGCCTCCAGTGGAGGCATTGTCCTCATTATATGGCACAACTGACCAGCCTGCCCTCTGATCCTATGGGAATGGTTCTCCGCTCTCCCAGACTGTTCACTAGACAAGCATCCTTGAAAAGATCGGGGAAGACAATAGCAGTCAAGGCTTCAAGGCTTCGGCTCACATGGCCTGCACCATGAAGATGTGTGGAGAATGATCTCCCAACAGGTATTAATTAGTGCTTTATCTTAAAAGAATCCTAGAAGGATGAAAGAAAGAAATCGGTGTGAAAAGGACGGGGGGGGGGGACTCAAAAATAAGGAGAAAAACATATAAATGCTTCCATACTTTTTAAGTAGGAAGAACTTTTCAAATACAATGTTAAAGGGAAAATAATAATGGGCCAGGCCAGGTGGCACACACCTGTGATCTCAATATTCCAAGAGGCATACGCACATTCTAGAACAGCCTAAGCTACAGAGTGAGACCCTATCACAACAAGGAGAAAAAGAAAAGGCTTGCTTACTCCTTGCCCAGCTGTTCCCATCCTGATAGAAGTACATGCTGGGTGAATGGGCCCTACTTTGTTCAAAATGGTTTTTTACATAATTGTATATAATAGCAAAAGCAAAACCAAAAAACATGAGAAGCCATTCAGATGTTCAAACACAGAGCCTGATAGGACAACCATAAGTGGGGTAATATCTATATCTCATATTATAGGAATGAGCAAGGTGAGCTGGAGAGATGGCTCAGCAGCTTAGGCGCTTGCCTGCAAAGCCTAATGACCTGGTTCAATTCCCCGGTACCAGCATAAAAGCCATTAGCACAGTGGCACATGTGTCTGCCATTCATTTGCAGTGGCTAGAAGCCCTGGCACACCCATTCTCTGTCTCTCTTCTATCTCTCTCTCTGCTCGAAAATAAATAAATAAAAATATTTTTTGAAACAGTATAGGTATAGATACTATTTTCGATTTTCAAGTAGGCCTATGTAAGAATAAAAAATACTTAAAAACTTACACTAGAAGATTAGCAATATTCAACTAGTAGTTGTGATCAAGAAAGAAACGCTTAGGGGAAGAAAGTAACTGTATTCCCTTGATTAGATATATATTGTTTATATTTGAAGAATCCTAATTATAATTTAATTCATCCTCAAATGCTTTCCTGTATAATCTTTAAAAAAATATCTGATCTTATTTTAAATCATTTAGCCTATTGCTAAAAGCCTCCAGGAATGGACTCACCCCCAATCATTCAATGAAAGTACTTATAAATTGCATTATTAGATAATAAATAATTTTTGGTACATCATTATAGATTATTGTGAACCTATTAAAATTAAAATTTCATTATTTGTGTAGATAAATGAGTAGTATTTATGGTAAAATTAAGAAAAGCCTGGAAGGACTTGTGAGGAGTCCTCACAACGCAGTAAGTATGGCCACATGTAATGCTGTTGATGTAGAGGGCTGGAGATGTGCTGACAGGATTGAAGTCTATTTTTGTGTTTTCATTTGAACTTTCAACAAATATAAAAAGAATGGTTGTGTAAAACCAAACTTTGGATTGATGTAAGAGAGAAGTGAGATTTTGACCAGGGTGCACTGGGACCTGCATCTTTATGGGGTCACCACTTACCAAGGGTCAGCCTTGCAAGTCTAAGAGACAATCATGTTTATCAAGTGTGGTTCAGGCTCTGGAGGACACAGAAACATAATCTAATAGTTTTCAGGACGTTTGAAGAGCCCCCTCCCCACTGTGAAGTCTCAGGAAGGCCTGTGACGCACAGAGGAGCTGCTGGAGGGAGAGGCAGGGCCAGGAGGGCCAAGCAGAAAGGCCAATTGGAGCTCTCTTGACTATTTGCTCTGAGCTCAGAGGGTTATGAGAGGAGGATGCAGTCCATGTGGAAAAGAACTAGAAGGTTCTCAGGTGCCACAGTGACTGTGTTGTGGTCCCTCAGGTGGGACTAGGAGTCTGCATGCACGGAGTCCCCCTCCCAGGAGTGTCTTCATTCAGAAGGAAGGCTAATTGAGGAAAGGAAGCCAGTGCATCAACTCCAGAGGTGCGTCTTCCTAGAAGGCAGACGGATCCATGGTTGACAAATGCTTCATCCTCAAAGTTCTGTCAACAAGATCCATTGATTTACAACGTTGTCTCCTGGAATACTGTTCCTCCTGTGTTCTCAAAGTCCCTTTTTTGCAGGGAAGGGGACAGGGTCCTGTGTGGTTCAGGTCAGCCTCCTGCTGAAGATACAGAAAAAGATAACCATGAGCTCCTGATCCTCCCACCTCAACCTCCCAAGAGCCAGGATTATAGCTGTGTGCCATCATGCACAGTTTATCAGATGCTGGAGATCAAGCCCAGGACACACACTCTACCAAATCGAGCTATGTCCCCAGCTCCTCACTGGTCATGGTCACATTTGCAAATCATCTCAGGGTAGTTCAAGAAACTTCCAAAGACACAAATATTTCATAAATACTTACATTTCTCTTTTAGAGGAGATTTTTTATCATTTTCTCAATTTTGCCCATATTACTTGAGTTCCAAAAAGCTCTATGTATTTATAAAAATCAATAAATCCAAAATTGAATTCCTAATTTTTTGTTTTGTTTTGTTTTTTGTTTTTCAAGGTAGAGTCTCACTCTGGCCCAGGCTGACCAATGCACTATGTAGTCTGAGGGTGGCCTTGAACTCACAACGATCCTCCTACCTCTGCCTCCCCAGTGCTGGGATTAAAGGCGTGTGCCACCACACCCGGCTTTGAATTCCTAATTTAAAAAAACAAGAGTACTTTCAGATGGGCATGGTAGCTCATACCTTAATAATCCCAGCATTCTGGAGGCTGTGATAGGAGGGTTGCAGTGAGTTCTAGGCCAACCTAGGCTACAGAGTGAGTTTCTGGTCAGCCTGGGATAGAATGAGACTGTGTCTCAAAAGTGACAACAACAGGGCAGGGGAGATGGCTCAGTGGTTCAAAGCACTTGCTTGCAAAGCCTGCTGGCCCAGGTTCAATTCCCCAGGACCCACATAAAGCCAAATGCATGGAGTGCTGCTTGTCTCTGGTGTTTCCCTGTAGCAGCAAGAGGCCCTAGTGTGCCCACACATGCTCTTTTTCTCTTTCACAAGTAAATAAAAGTACTTTGAAAAAAAAAAACAACAACAAATTTCCAAACTCCTTTCTAGGCTAGTATTCTCTTTTCTTTGCCCTTAATAAAAACTTCTAAAGAAAAGTTCAAATGCATGGTGCTGATTTTTCATTTCACTGCTGACTGCAGACTCAAGGATGTTGTATGAATTCCATTGTTCTTCTGATAACAAAGAGAACCATCCATATGGAAGTACACTGTGGGCCAGACAGCATCTCTGAAGTGGTTACATTGACTGCTCTGAGGGACAGAACTCAAGATTTCTCTGCACAACAGAACACAGGCAAGAGCAGGGAAGGCTGGAACTCTGCTGGCCTGGTCTCTGTCACTGAGCCTCAGCCCTGCCCTGCTGGCACCACAAGCACCAGGTGGAAGAGCAATTTGCTCTCCTCTCGACTTAATCCTCGCCTGTCTGCAGAGACCTCTCCAAGGGTGCCAACTGTAAGCATGGCTCTGAGTTAAAACACCTGTCCACTAGGAACTGGACTTATCCCCCCAACTTCCTTTCAGGCGGCCACAAGGCAGACATCAGATGGTGGCAACTTCTGGTCTCTCCTGAAAGGATTGGCCACACGGCCTCCCATGGCTCCCTGCTATAGCTTCACCATTTTCCAAATAATTATCTGAGTGTGGAGTTTTACGTATAGACTAGGAAAGCAAACAGAATCATGGGGAAGCCTTGGGCACCATTTAGGCAGCCGGGCTATGCATTCCTTCCATCGGACTCTCTCAGCAGTCCTTTATCCTGGTGGTATCCGTATGTGTTCTGAAACATTTAACTGACAGTAATTCTGTGCATAGTTCCGTAGGAACTGATTTAATCTTCATAACCCCAGAGAGTGAATGCTGCTGTTACCTGCATCCTACAGATAAGGAAATGAGGCACACACAGGTTAGCGTCCAAAGTCACAGAGGAGTAACTGGCCTTGGAATCTGGGCCTGAGATATTGTCACAGTTTAATAGAATTTTAGCCAAATGTCCCCCACAGGCTTGTGTGTTTGAACACTTGGTCCCCAGCTGGCGGCACTGTTTGGGAAGATTGTGGAAACTTCAGGAGGTAGGGCCTGGCTGGAGGAAGTGCATGGTTGGGGGTCCAGCCTTATAGGTCCTAGCTGGCCTTGAGTCTAGCTGAGCTCTGGGCTTTGTGGTTGGCATCATGCAACAAGCAGCTGCCACAAGCTCCCACCACACCCGAGGGGTCACCAGCCACCATACCTTCCCCTCCATGAGGCACTGTACTGCCTGAGCCATGCACAAAAAGAAGCCTTTCCTCCTTGGAACTGTTTTTGTCAGGTTCTCTGTAGGGTAATAGAAAGGTAGCTATCGAGGGATTCTTTTCCAGATTTTACAAATAAACAACCCAGGCCGAGAGCTTTACTCCCTCCTCTACTCCTCTGCTCTTACACACTTCATGGTGTAAGATGGTGTTTACCATCGTGGTATGTGTCCTCCCGGCCTGCCATGCTTTCCTGGGGGTGCTCACTATATGAAGCTGATGGCCTTGAGCCCGAATAAGTCAGTGCCAACATGAATAAGTCCGTGGCAGACACAAGGCTCTACCTACTATGACAGTTAACTCCTTCAGGCAAGTTCCATAGACCCCCTCCCCTTGAGTGGGAGATGTCTCTAACTAGAGTTCAAACCTAGGTGCTAAAACTGATTGGTCAGGTGTGGACCAACCAGCTGTCTCTCTGGCTTACCTGGCTGAGGTCTTAAAAAGTCACTGAAACAAAGTCCAGCCTCTTATTCCTGCACATGGTATTTCAGGAGAAGGATTTACAGGCCTCCTCTCACTCCAGCCATTAGGCTCTGGATTTTTTTCCACATAAACCTTTTTCCTCATGATGGGAGCTCTCTGTTATTTTTCCTTCTTCTGTTTGTTTAGCTGAAAAGCAGAGATTTTGTTAAACCCTCTTCCACGTGTTCTTTCCACACTGGTGGCTGGAGATCTCCCCATTTTCCTTTAACTAAAGTCTCCCACTATACGTTATCCTCTGGTGGTCTGTAATCTTAATTCTTTAACTTGATAGACAAGAATTCAGGTACTCCTTCAGTTCTGAGGTGCATTGGAATTGCCTGGGCACTATCTAAGTTCTGATCCCCAGCTTCTCTGCTGCACTTCTGCAGAGGCCTCCGGGGCCCAGCCCCATCGCCTTCTGCAGCAGTCCCAGACCTCACGCTAGCAGGACCTTGCTTCGTGCACTTACTTGTGCAGTAGATGTTTAATGAGCATCTACTGGAAGGTTCTCAGGAAGAAGTGCAAACCCACTCTCAGACAGAGGGATAGCAATCCAGTTCATTCAAGCTGCTTACAGCAGACTGCCAGGTGTGTGATGGGATGGTCACTGGGGAGTTTTAAGCCAGGAACTGACGTGACCTAAGTCACATCACGATCAGTGCTGTCGAGCCTCTGTCTATACTCTGCTGCCAACACGACGAGGCTGGTGTGCCTGAGCTACCCGAGGCAAAGGAAGGCATCAGTCAAGTGGCCATGCCAGGATGTGAGTCCAGGCAGACACACAAGCACTTAGCCCCACAGAGGATTTCATAGATGCTTTGGACATTGGGGGGGGGGTCACTCTTGCACTTTCTCCCGAGTACAAGGTTTCTTAGCCATGATCACCTAGAAAGCTTTCAAAGAGAATGAAATATTATATTCGGTGGGTAAAGTGCTTGTCTCACAAGTTTTATTTTATCCCCAGTCCCTTTCTAAGAATGCCAGGCATGCCAGTCTTCCCTGTTATGCCAGCTCTGAAAAAGTGGAAACAGAAGGGTCCCTGGAACTTACTGGCCAGCAAGTTATAATATAGCAAATTCCTCGGCATTAAAATATTCTCTCTTGAAGGGAGGAGGGAGTGAGAGCTCAACACCTCTGGAAGAAACTTCAAAGGGTCACATGACCACTCTCCAAGGTTATGTGGAGGGGCAGACTCTCAATTCTCCCAGCGGGAGTCAGAGGTCAACAAATCTGGGAAAGGGGTCTCAAAACCCCTCCCTAAAGACATATACATAGGATCATACTTTGGTCTGTCACTGGGGTGAATAGATGTGTGTTTGTGTCACCCCAGGGAAAAAGTTTCCTGTGACACCAATCCAACCTCATTGGTGAGCTCCAGGCAAATGAAAGACCTTGTCTGAAAAAAAGGTGGACAACATTCCTAAGGATGATGCTGTCTTCTGGCTTACACACACACACACACACACACACACACACACACACACACACGAGGAAAAAATGAGGCAAATGAAAACTTATGTACATACACACATGCACGCACGCACGCACACACGCACGAATGTGAAGTGCAGATCCATTTGTAATAGCCACAAATTGAAAACAACCAAAATGTTCTCTTTTTTAGATTTTTAAAAATATTTTATTTATTCATTTTTAAGCAGAGGGAGAGAGAGAGAGAGAGAGAGAGAGAGAGAGAGAGAGAGAGAGAGAGAGAGAACACACCAAAGCCACCACCTTGTGGGTCTGGCGCTACCACCTTGTGGGTCTGTCTTATGGGTACTGGGGACTTGAACCCATAGCCTTAGGCACTGGAGGCAAGTGCCTTAACCACTGAGCAATATCTCCAACCCCCAAAATGTTCTTTATTAGGTGAACAGATGACCCATCAGCAATCCTTACAATGGAATACCACAGGACAATAAATGGGAACAGATAAGTGATGGACACGACCATTTGAATGGCTCTCAGGGCCATTACATCCAGTGAAAAGTTTCAAAGGGACACAGACGGTATAAATCTCATTCTATAACATTTTCAAAATGTAAAATTGGAGAGAACACACGGGTGGTTACCAGCAACGGAGTGTGGGTGCCAAGAAGGAGTCTTACAATAAATCTATGTATCTTGATTTCAGTGGTAAAACAACATGGAATTATATACATGTCAATGTCTTGCATTTACTATTGTACTGTTACATAAGATGTAGTTTTGAAAGAGGCTAGATGATATATGAGATATCTCTGCATTATTTTGGCAACTTCTTAAATATCTGAATTATTATTTCAGTATTATTTTTGGTATGTGACACCAGGAATCAAATCTGGGCCTTGTGGATGCTAAACCTGTTGTCTACCACTGTGCTACACACCACAACCCTTCAATATACTTTTCTATATTCTTATTTATTTGAGAGAGCATGAGCATGGGCACGCTAGGGCCTCCAGTCACTGCGAATGAACTCCAGATGCATGTACCTGCCACTTTGTGTATCTGGATTTTTGTACTGGATCATTGAACCCAGGCCCTTAGGCTTTGCAAGAAAGTGTCTTTAATCACTGAGCCATCCCTCCAGCCCTGATTAAGCCAAAGCCTAGACCTCACAGGTTCTGATTTAATTCATCTTCTGAACGAAACCTGGGTTAGCAAGTGCCTCTGAGCCGGTGCCTGGGACCCAAGGGGAAGAAAGTACTGCTCTTACCTGGCAGAGATCAAGACACCACTAGAAGAGGGGTTGTCTAAGGCAGAGGTGACCCGCCAGTAGCGGCATGAAGTCCCATGTTGTGTGCCTGGCTGGGCCTCTTGCTGCTTGCTGTTGCCTCTGGAATTCTCAGTCCTTTGCTCACAGATGGATCCTAGGTCCTTCATTAAGTCAGTTTCCCTACCTGTGGGTCCAATTTCTAGGTTCAACGCCAGGATTTGTCTATTTCATCCTTTACCATAGTCACATAGTGACATAGTGGCTGAGTCCCAGATAGCCAACACTGATTAATCCTGTGAGAAACTGTCCCCAGGACAGGTCTCCTTTAGCAAGGTGCCAAGCATGTTAACACCTTGTACCCCAGTGCACATTAGTGTGTTCAAGTGGGTTGTTAAATTGGTAGGGATTAAAAGCAGGTTGAGCAATCAGCAGCTTCGGCATGACAGCTGGCTGCTCACTCAGGTTTCATCTGGAGGGCTCCAAAACCCCTGAAAGGGTTTCACATCAAGGAAGGAAATAGCTGTTGGATGACTGAAGCTCCCCAGTTTCTCTGGGATGCCAGTGAGATGGGAGCCACGTGTGCCCCTCCATTAGCACAGGGGCCACCCACAGAGCCTCTGGGCAGCTGGGGAGCCAGCCCTGGAATGCATTTTCTGGTAGCTGCCTCTGGGTAAGTGGCAGACTTCCTGGCTGCCTGTTTCCCTCTTTCTGAGTCGGGTTTTGTTTTGTTCAATAGCCTATTGGCTGTCCCTGGGCAGAGAGGTGCTGGTAGCTGAGGACCAGCCTTGAGGGAGACTGGAGGTCGGAGTTCTCATGAGCGGCTTTGTTCTCTTAAACACTATTGTCATCTGGCTCACCTATTACTGTGAATAATTTGCTAATTTTGGCCATAAAAACAAGTTCTTAGACAATCTCCAGTAATGTGTCCTTTTATGTCGATCAGGGGAGCATTTTCCTGCCTCCTCTTTGTTTGATATGGAAATGAGCCTGATAGCTTTAGAGCCAGCCAGGAATTGGAGCATGGGAGAGAAAGAAAATTGTGTCCACGCAAAGGTGCTTTCAGCTCCCTCTGCAAGGCTTTGAAGAATTAGTTCTTGGAAAACAAAGTCTCTCAAAACAAATGAACATCAAATTGGAGTTCCCGTGGGTGCGCAGGAGTGCATTCTGAGTATCTATAAAATATATACATTATGGAATGGGTTGCCTAATACCACTATTGATGAATCACTGGAGATAAAGCTTCCTTGTGTAAGAAAGTAGTAATAAAAAAAGTGAAATCAAATCACACACACACACACACACACACACACACACACACACACACACACACACGCTTCTGGCCAGGGCATGTCTACCATTAAGTATGGGGCTCACAACACCCTGGCCACTGGGGTGTAAAATAATGCATGTGTCTGGGCTTCCTCCTTCTGTTCTTTTCTGAGAACTACCTCCCATGTTCATCATCCCAGCACTCCACCTGTTCTGCTCACTTGGGAGGAACTTACTTCCGCTTGTTAAGGAGTGTTGATTATACTTGAATGGGCCAGGGTGGCAGCCTGTTAGCTCAGCTGGGCATTTGCCATGTAAGGCATTCTTGTCAGCAACCTCAAAGCCTTTATCCGGGTCTCAAGTATTTCAAACATCAATGTACAAATAAGGGACAGAGAACTCGGTTATTCTTTCACTAAACTCGCTGGAATAGGAAGGCATTAAAAAAAAAAAAAAAAAACAACCCTGAATTTAGCCCTGGTAGAAGTGCATATTTTATTCACCAGCACTTTTCAAAGCCTTAGTTCTTAGCCTTCCTTGAGTTCCCACCAGGCTCCTCTCCATCCCTCTTTCTATTCTCCTCTTTTCTTCCTTCATTTCAAGGCCCCCATATCAGTGTGCTCATTCACCTAACACCCCACGCTCTAGCCCCTTCCCCTGGCTCTCTACCCTACATACCAAGAGCACATGGTATTATTGTCCAATACCACCCAATGCTCTTAAGTCTGGTGAGAGACTTCTTTCAAAATTCCTGAACTGCAGCCCTCATCCCCTTCCACCAGAGACAGAGCACTTGTGCCCTTAAGAGCCTCAATTAGCAGCCTGGCAGCCTACATGACACCTTCTCTGGCCACCAACTTCCATATTTTAAAATAATAGGTTGGATTTCAAGGCTTGTTTTAACCCTAAAACTTTATAATACTACCTATCAGAAGTAATGTTTCTTTTTCTTTTTCTTTTTCTTTTCTTTCTCTCTTAAGGGATACTACTTCAGCCTTGAAAATAAACTGTGATTCACACTACATTATGGGTAAACCTTGGGGACGTTGTAATAAGTGAAATAAGCCAGACATAGAGAAACAAATACAAATTATTCTTCTCCTATGAGAGGTCTGGAGTGTTAACTTCACAGAGACAGAGTAGAATGAGGTTGGCTAGGGCTGGGGTTGAAAGGAACGGGGAGGGCTGGAGAGATGGCTCAGCGGTTAAGGCACTTGCCTCCAGTGCCTAAGGCCCCTGGTTCAATTCCCTAGTACCCACATAAACCAGACAAACAAGGTGGTGGCCCTGGTACTTTCTCTTTCTCTCTCTCTCTCTCTCTCTCTCTCTCCTTGAAAATGAATATTAAAAAAAAGAAAGGAACGAGAGATGTTTACTGACAATTTCAGTCTTGCAAGATGAAAATGTTTTGAGGTTGGTTGGACAATAATATGAATCTATTTAACACTACTAAAATGGTTAAGATGGTGAATTGTGCATTTTGGCCAAAATTGAGCTTATAAAAAGGGGGAGTGTTGGGGGGGGGCTTCTCCAAAGTAATATATGCATGAAAAATGTGTTGTTATTTTGTTGTTAGAATCTAGAAACTAAACAAAGAAACAAAAAATTGAGGCAAAACATGTCTTTCTTATTTCGCAGGTGAAGAGAATTAGGCCCAGAATGGTTAAGAGTCCTGCTAGGGACCCTCAGAAACCCTGTGGCCTTTGCATAGTTTTGCACTTTGTCCTCAAAAATAGGTATCTAAATGAGGGTGTAGCTCATTGCTAGCTTGTACCGGGCCTCCAGTTCAATCCCCAGCACAAGAAGAGAATATGAGGGGAGAGGAGAAGAGGGGAGAAAAAGAACTTAAGAAACTCCATAGTTTTCTGTCCCTACCTGCTTCTTGTGTTAATACTTCGTGTTGTGCCAAGACAGCAGAGCGTACAAATCTTCACCAATTATTCATGAGGTTGGCAGAGAACAAAGTGTATAGGCATTTTATATAGTTCTTCCTTTTAGATTGATATGAAACTATCCTAGTCACAAGTTGTTTGAAGAACGATGACATCATTATGACTGTCTTGGTCCTGGAATGAGAGTGTAGGGCACACTCACTGGCAGACTCTGGGAAAGACACAATGACAGTGCCCTCTCCCTCAGAAGTCACCTAGGCAAGCAACAGAGTAAGGACCTGCCTTGGGCCACATTCAGATGGCCCAGGCATCTTTGCCTCAGACCCAAAGGCATTAAAATCAGGTGTTTAGTGACCTGACACCAAAGTCCTGAGTTTGACCCTAGCAATGCTAAGTAAATAAACAAATAAATAGTCTTAAGAGACAGGTTAGGAGTGTGGTCTAAAAAGTATTCAAATTCCATCAAATCTAAAACCTGATACTTAGCATGTACCCCAGAAATAGGTAAATAAATCCCTGCTTACTGCTGGGTAAAGTTACTAAGTAATTGATAAAGGGTTTTTGGTTATAGAGTCCAGGTTGTATACTTAAAAGCGAATGTTTATATTAAGTAAATATTAACTTCAAAAATGTCTCCGGCTTAACAGGAGTTTCACTTGATACTCAGAAGTAAAGGGAAGGTTAACATGTTAACAATAAACACCACTAAAATGTACAGAGTGTCGTATGTAAACATTGTCAGAGGCTCTCTCTTTTATGGGGCTTGTAGATGGCTGTATTTATTATTCACATGCCTAATAACTGTGCTTTATTACACAAGGAGAAATTTAGATACTTACATTTATAATGATTATTCCTCCCCCCTCTCTACCCCCTTCTCTTCTGTGTACATGAGAACAGATTAGTAATAATTTTTTTCTTAAACTGCATAGAAATTCATCACTTGACATGTCTTCCTTAATCAGAAGAGGGACAGAGCAAATGAATTCCCTCTTAGCTTGATGGCATATAAAGTGAGGAGATAAAGAAATAATGACAGAAGTAGACAAGGTGGCACACATCTGTAATTCCAGCACTTGGGAGGCTGAGGCAGGAGGATCAGGAATTCCAAGCCTGCCTGGGCTATGGAATAATATCCTGTCTCAAAAAAAAAAAAAAAAAGACATCATGACAACTAGGCCACAACACTTACCATACTGTTAAAGAAAGTAACACACACACACACACACACACACACACACACACACCACCCAATCTAATAACTGATAAGACCGAAAGGAAAAGTGAGTAATGGGTTCAAGTTAAAGTGGAAAGACCCCAAAGCATGAGGCATCTGGAATGCAAGCCTGAAGAATATATAATTAAGTCCTTATTGAGTGGGAAGCAGGTCTTAAGTGGGATCAAAATTTAAGCTGTTTTGGAAATGCACAGGCTGGATTGGGGGCTATTTGATTCCCTGTTGCTGTATAACAAGAGGCATTTCATTGTGGTTGTATATTTCTGGGTCAAATCTAACCATCTGAGGATGGCTCCTCTCACCCAGCTCACTGCTGTCTGGTGCCTCGGCTCACATTTTGGCTCCGAGGCTAGAATAAGCCAAAGGCTCAGTTCTGGGATGGATGATAGCTAGGGCATGGGTAGATAACCTATTTTATAAACTAGGCTTCTTACGACTGGATTCCAAGAGGGGGATATCAAAGGAGAGTATCTGGACAATGAGAATTCCAAGGAAAGCAGATGGAATCCCCTTGGCCTGACTGACCTGGCCTCCCCCGTCAATTCTGCTGCATTTTACCACTCATAAATGACTCGCTAAGGCCAAGTATATTGTAGCACCAGAGATAGTGGGCTCTTCACTGACAGACACAATCCCCATGGGCCATGGAGCGGAAGAGACAATGCAGGCTTCAACCAAGAAAATGAATATAGGAAAAGAAACAAAAAGCAAGAACTTGGCAGAGGCATGAAAGTAGAACCCACAGCGATGGAAGTGGGGAATGAAGGAGGAGGAAGTCCAGAGGAGCTTGAGCCTGAATCAATTTTTCCCAATCAGAGATGTTGGGAAGGGAGTTGGTTTGGAAAGTGGGAAGAGGGAGTCTGTTTCCTGTGGGTATACTTATTTGACAGTCTATAGATCAGACCTGAGACCATATCAAGGGAGTAATGATTTGGGGCTGTTGCTCTAAAGAAAAGTCGCAGTTTGAAAGTTGTAGACAGATTTGCAAGTCATGAGTGAGGAAGATAGTTCAGGAAGAACACATAGCTGGAATTCAAAAAATATTGAATGTCACAGGTCACTAAGGCTAGGACTAGTGCAACTGAGGCAAAATTAGTGTTTGTAATGGCAAGAGAAATCAGTCAGCACTTGGATGGCTCTTTAAAGCTTCATTGAGGGGTCTCAGAATAGAGGCCAGGACTATTTATTGGTATAGCCGGCAAATATTTGGATTTGTTCATTTAATAGCTATCCCTAGAGCTGGAGAGATGGCTCAGCAGTTAAAGTTGCTTGCTTGCAAAACCTGATGGATGGGGTTTGATTCCCAGTACCCAAGGAAAGTCAGATGCACAAAGTAGCTCATGCATCTATCTAGTGTTCATTTGTAGTGGCAAGAGGCCCTGGTGTGCCCATTTCTCTCTCTCACCCCACCCTTTCTCTCTCCTTGAAATTTAATAGATATCCCAACTTCTTCATAATATTTTCTTTTACTTTGTAAATATCTTTATTTATTATTTATTTGCAAGAAAGATAAGAGAGAGAGTGGGGGGAATGGGTTACCAGTGTCTCTTACCACTGCAAACAAACCCCAGATGCATGTGCCACTTTGTGCATCTGGCTTTATGTGGGTACCAGGGAATCAAACTCAGGCCAATAGACTTTGCAAGCAAGCCCTTTAGTCACTGAGCCATCTCTCCAGACCAGACTTTTACTCTTTTACCTAGAAAGCTAAAACCCTTGCAGCTAGGGTTTAAGAAATCTGATTACACTGCCCTAATTAAATGCAGCATACCAAAGCTGGAGGGTAGACATAAACAGTTATGACAGTTATGAGACAAGTACTGTGCTTCCTGCCATTCCGACTAGTAATCACAGGGATGGTACCTTTGTTTTCTATGATGACTGTAACAGAGACCTAAGTTCCAGCCTTGAGTGTATAGTGGTTAAGAGACAAGGTATAGATGACAATAGAGGTGACATGACTGGAGTTGGGCCATGGTCACTCTTGCTTTTTAGTGTCCTGACCATTTTGGGACCCCCACAGCTGTTGATCCCTCCAGGGACAGCAATTCACCCAGGCAGGGCTTTAATACTGACTCCTGAAAGTTCCACTGAAAGCCTGCATCCTTAGCTTTCCAATCATTTTGCAAGATACTGAATACCCAATAGTATACCTCGTTCTGTTTCATACTGTTCACTCTAGCTAGGTCCCAATGATACAGCAAGCAAGAAGACAAGTAAGGGTCCTAATACAGGTCTGGAGGCCTTGTAGCAGCCACCCAAAAGAACTCTGAAAAAATTACCAGTGAGCAAGAGTTCAGGGGGCAGCTGTCAACAGGTTCAGGAGAGGAAGGAGAGCAGGCAAAGATAGAGCCTGGGCCCTGGTATCCTGAGAGAGCTAAAGCAGAAGATGGTGTAAGGTAAAAAGAATAGGCCCAACTTGACACTAAGTCATTAGTACCCAAATAGAAAGGACATCCCTTCCTTAAGACCAAAAAGCCCATGGGTGAGACAAAGGAAAGATGAATATTCATTTATTATCTATTAAAGAAAAACAACTTTCTTGAGGCAAGGTTATGCTATGTAGCTTAGGCTGTCTCCACTTTGTGATCCTCCTGCCCCAGCCTCTTGAGTACTTTGATTCCAGATGTGCACCTCCACATCCAACTGAGATGACCTTTTAAATGGAAATAGAGACAGTGTCCTGATATTTATGTTAGGTTGTTCCCAACTGCACCCCTTAAAATGTTGGACTAATACCTATATCTTTAAAACTGGCATCTTAAAAGAAATTTCAAGGTAAACACGATAGCTGATTCTGTGAGCCCCCTGGTAACTTTAAGCAGAGATGAGGGGACAAAAAAAAAGTATTGTAGAAATAAAAGGAAAAGTCATAGATCCAAACTATAATCCTGAAATCAAGGCCCACAATACTTCTTAGGTATAAACAAACAGCAAACATTCCCAGGTTTACCACAAAGCAAAGAATAACCTGTAATATAGCCAATAAATACACAATCCCAGACTTCCTATTTAAAATGTCACCACACACCTACATAGGAATGATTGTTTTTACCTGGAAGGCATTCCACTATGGTGGTAAAAACTTACTCTCTGGAGTAACATTACCATCAATGTCAAGAACAAGAAGGGAACCCTGGATCGATTTCTTCAACCCTCCACACTACAACTTCCCCATCTATAAACAGGCTTAGTCAGGTGAGAGGATGCTGTGAGATCCAGGTTACTGTGATGGACAGCCACTCTGTGGCCCTTCAGCCGTGCAGCCACATAAACACACTAGGAGTGAAAATGTCTGTGTGACCATCAAACAGATAATGCCACAAACCAGCAGAAGATATGATGACTTCACCAACACTGCTTTCTCCCTCCAGCTGGTGGACACTAGACTTACAGGTTCCAAATGAAGGACCCAGACTTTGCCTATGTATTTTGTGGTACAGGATGTCTTTCATTAAATCTTCATTAGGCTCTCAAGCAAAATAATCTTTCTACATATTGATGAATGTTTTTATTTTATTGTTACATCCAGATCAAATTACTAGAACTTTTAATGTGTAAAATTCCTGCTTAACTTCAAAGAAAGGCTTAGCACTTTCATCTGTTTTTCAGGGAACAAATGCCACCACAAATGGGGAATAAGACATGAAGAATCTTTCCTTGGTAAGAGATTTTTATTCCTTGTTTTTATTATTAGAAAAACACTGTTTGATTCTTCTACTGTGCTCTGTGAGGTCAGGAAGCCACAGCTTCCTTGGGCTTCAGGTTACTCATTGAAGCTGATTGCCAGGGTCCTTCCAGCCTCAGGATCTTCTCCACGATCCAAGCTATGGCATGTGGCTTCTCCCCAATCTCCCTTTCACTCAGCACTAGATTATAAACTCTCCCAGGGAAGGACTGTGTTCTTGATCTCGGGATCCTCCGAATCTGCCACTGTGTCCACCTGGCCCCCTGCTCTGCACCCAGTGAAGAGGGGGTTCCTTGTGCCTGTGCTGTGAACTCTCTTGCTCTGACCTCTACTTTGTGGATTTCTCTGATATCAAGTGGTACTAGGCACAGGGTTATTTTGATACATGAATATCAATGTCTAAATAAAATAGGAAAAGATATTCACAATAAAGGAACTTGGTACTTTCATTTCCCAAGTTATTTCTTTTCTCAGCGGGTCCTGCCAGTGCCTATATCCATGGCAGCACTATTAAAAAAATATTTACATGTTCAGAAAAAGCATGTTTATGGGAGACCTGTGCCTGGACCCCGGGTGCTGGGATTAAAAGTACACACCACCACACTCAAAATCTTTACATAGGTGCTAGGTCTCCCCTTGACCCATTGAGCTAGCTATCTCCCCAGTCCTTCCTCTATTGTTATTTTAGCTCTTACACTAACCTGTCACTAATTTTTGTTTTTCCCTTTTGAAATGCAGATTCACTCTTTCTGTACTACTCCTACTAGTTCCCCACCAGCAAACATCTGAATAACAGATCTACATCTATCCCTCCAGACTCTCTTGGGGAAGAAGCTTTCAAATATAGACTTGAACTTATATTGTTGACCTACCTGTTTCGGAGACTACAATCAATTCCTATGATGTATAATTGGAATAGATTGTATTCCTATATACATAGATCACCTTGATTTCTCTAAAATCTGTTCCTACCTTGTCTACACCCCAGCTTCTATACCTCAGGCCTTACTCTATATGGAGTTACACAACTGAATTTGGGGGAAGGGGGTCATGAGAAATGTGGCAATAGTGAAAGATTTCTGAATGTGCAGCAACCAAAAATTAATTCAAAATCAAATGTGTGATGAATCTGTGTTTTGGGACAATACTGACTTTTGTTGCTTCACATGACTCCACTGCAACCTTGACTCTGAGCACACAACATGTACACTCTACACTGCAAATGCCCCGTGGCAAGCAACACCAAGGGACACTGCCTGAAACTCCTCTGCTCAGAGTTGAGACTACTGTAATCTCCAAACTAATGTACACACTACAAAGTTTTCTGCTCTTACAGAAGCATAATGGTTTGATTACGGAAAAAAAGACTTAATGCTTGCTTTCTGTAATTCTACAGTATATAAGTATCAAATTAGTTTGCCTTTGGATTGGATGGTGTTAAAATGTTTGATTAGGGCTGTAGAGATTGCTCAGTGGTTAAGGCAGTTGCCTCTAGAGCCTAAGAACCTGGGTTCAAGTCTCCAGCCCCTATGGAAAACAGACGCACAAAGTGGTGCATACATTTGGAGTTTGTTTACAGTTGCCAGAGGCCCTGGAGTGCCCGTACACACACTCTCTCTCCCCCCTCTCCTATTACAAGTAAATAAAATATCTTTTTAAATGTTTAGGGCTGGAGAGATGGCTTAGCAGTTAAGGCACTTTCCTGCTAAGCCTAAGGACCCGAGTTCAATTGCCCAGTGCCCACATAAATCTAGATGCACAAGAGGGCACATGTGTCTGGAGTTCATTTGCAGTGGCTGGAGGCTCTAGTGTGCCCATTCTCTCTCTATCTGCCTCTCTCACTCTCTCTCAAGCAAATAAATAAATAAAATATTTTTTTAAATGTTTGAATATAAAATTTTCTGTTTGAGGTACTAGGATGATGGCTTGTGGGTAAGAGTGCTTGCTCCTCAAGCATGAGGGCCTGGTTTGCCCCGAGTTCAAATTCCCAACACCCCTTCCCTCTACACACACCAAAAAAGTTACTTTTAGTTGCTATCTTGAATTTCATTTAAAAATTCTTTTAGAGAGCATTCATAATATTGATTATAAAATAAAACTAATAGTCAACCCCAAGATGGCCCTAAACATCTGCCATTTTGTTATGTATTTATGTGAAGTATCATGCTTATCCTGATGATTATAAAGTAAAACTATCAACCAACCCTGAAAAATTAAGATTATGTCCGTTAGTATCAAATAGACAATAATATTTTATTCTTTACGTAAAAATGAGCACACATTCATCCCAATATGCAAATTTGTTTTCATCTTTAATAAAATAATAAAATTACACATATACTAAAGAACTTTTGAAATAAATTTTATGGTATGTCAGCAAGTGTTTGTTTGTATATCTACTTTACATACCTATAATGTGGGGTGGCATAGAAATTTCTCATGTGACAAGAGTTTGTGCGTGGGAAATCGGCTCTGGTTTACAGGAGCAACTCAAAGGCTCAAAACATCTTTGTTCAGCTCCTCACTGAAAAGGAAGTCAGTCCCCCTTGTCTTCCCTTGGGCCCTCCATCTCCTTTCTTTCTAGCCATATTAAAAAGCCCTAAATTCCTCCAAACCCCAGTTCCTGCTAAAGCTTCCCTCATGCTCTCCTCTGATTCCTTCTGTGGCACCAAGCACTCTCCCTACAGATGAAATTGGTACCCAGTTAATTCCACCACCCAACATCACTGGGCATTTAGAGAGCATATATAAAGTTGGCAACACAGGACCTGCCTACAGATCACACAAATGTGATTTCCTCTCTCCATCAAAGGGAAGATGTAGTATTCAAAGAGATGAAGAATCTCTCCCAGAATCTATTACATACTGATCCCATCTGGAAGTTTTAACTCAAAGTTAATTCAAGGTTTTCAGCTGAGGAAAATTCCAAGGGAACACTTAGTCACCATGCCAGGTTTCCCAGCAGACAGATGCTTGCCAGGGAACCTTCCACCATAATGGGGTGAAGAGCTCCTATGTCAGCCTCAGACATCAGAGCATACGTGATATAGCCTTTAGATTAAACAGGGGCTGCCCCAAATCCTCAACTCCACAATAGTAATCCATCCTCCCCACAACCACCACCTTGAAAAAAAAAAAAAACTTGGAGATTGAAGAAGCAAAGTTTGATCCCTGGCATGTTGCGAGCTGAGAACAATAGCAGCTTTCTGCTGTAGGGGGACTTCAAAAGGCCTCAGAGGGACAGCTCTGAAAACGCTCCTTGTAGATGACTGAAGCAATATGCAGGCATCCTCCAGAGGCTCCTGCCCACTAGCTCAAGAAAACCCTTCCCGCTTCCCTCCCAGATCCTTGACTAAAGCAAGAACTGATCCTCTATGAACCAGGCAGATACAGGCAACTGGAAAGTTAAGCCTTGGCAGGAATGGAGAAAATCCTTTAGGTTAAGCAATACTGCTATAAAAGGCCATTGAGTTAAGAATTTATTGGGATGGCCTAAATAATATATAGATTTTTTTAAATTCAGCTAGGGAGAGGTGAATGTCTGGTTGGGTATATGCCTGAGGCAAAGATCCCAATGGCTGCACAAAAATGCAGATAGCAGATCTAGTAGCAGCCCCATTGGTGATGCGGTGATGCGAGCGCGGGCTGCCTGGTCCACCGCCCCTTTCGCAAGTGCCTCTGCGGGTTCACCTACCCGCCTCTCCCCGCAGATTGCCCGGGGCCCCGCTCCGCTGCCCGCCCACCTTCCAAGAACCTGAGATGCAAAGTTCGCAGCCTGGGAAGCCCGCTGTTTGGAGAAGCTGGGTTTGCTGCTGGAAGACAAGAATTCAGCGCCCCCACCCCCATTCGCTTCTCCCCCACCACTGCTCCCAGGCGGGAGGACCACGTAGGAGTTCCTAGGTCGGCCGTGCACAAATACACCCACCAACAAAAGAAAGCCCATTAAATCTTCCCTCCTGTGAACTCGCCCCAGAGGATACCTCTTTGAACTGACCCCCGCCCTCGCAGCCCCCGGGCCGTCGGGGCGCGCAGGTCCTCCCGGGCTCGCGGCCTCCCTCCCGGCTGCGCCCTTGCGCGCCCGCGCTGGGTCTTTGATGTCTCTTTACATTACGGCCCAGCAGCCACGCGCTCCTGCCCCGCGCGGGGCTTTGTGTAACAGAACTGACATTTGGCCTTGATACCTGTATCTCTTGGTGATTGCAACAAATTTCTAAAATAAATATTGTACTTTGATCTCTCGGCATTGCATTTTTAATGGATGCTCCAAACATTACTTCATTAGGAAGCAGTGATAGGATGTACTGTGCACCTAGCACATAACCACTCCACAGAGGGCAACGGAGAATCGCAACTTGTTTGCCATGTTCTACCAGGGCAAGGTGGGAAACATGTGGCTTAGAATTTGAACCCTTAACCTCCAAGCCACTTCTCTCTTTCGTCCTGCTGGCCACTAGTGGAGTGTTAATTGGTTAATGGATGCATCCTGGAGGAAAAGTTGACTCCTTTAACTATGGAGATACAAATGGACTCCCCTTGCCTTTTTAGTACACTAGTCACAAATTCAGCAGAAAGAGGATGCGTCCAGGTTTCTTAACCTAGCCTGGTTCACTTGATGCGTGGGGGATTGGAAAAGCTCAAAGGAGCCACAGAGGTAATGGGGAATCAAACTGTTTCCCAGGGTGCAGGCCAGCACTTGACCCAGTTCCCTGGTGTCAGATTTGCATGCATGGAATGTTGCCTTTAGGTCCCAGATTTCTCCAGGACTGGATCCTTGCACAGGGCGCGAGAAGAAGCAGGTCTACCAGGGCCCAGAGCCACCACTAAGTCTTCTCACCCTTCCAGCCAGACAGCATGGGCTGAACTGTGAAGTGACTGCTTACTGCTCCATGAGTGTCACCTCTCTGGTTAGTGTAGGTAGTGAGATAGGCCGTTGTTCATATTGGGACTGAGTGAGACCTGTTAGCCATTTCCATTTTGCTGGCGTGACCTGAGAGGGGAAGACTACGGGCCTCCTTAATGCCATTGGGTCAGGACTTTTGATGGACCAGTAAACAACTCAGACTCCGAAGCCATAGGAGTTAGGTTAACCTCTAGCGCTGAATTGAACATGGGATCACCTGGTCCTGGTTCCCTATGACGCAGAAGCACTGGGTACCCCTAAGATGGTTTGGGGCATCCCGAGGGGCTGACGCCCTCAGAGCTAGAAGACCCTGTAAGCTGAGAGGCTACATAAGATGGGCCACTTGGCTCGGTAGCCAGCAGAACCATAGGCAAGCCTCTGGGGCTATTGAGGCGCCCAGTGTCCGTCGATGTGGTCGGCCCACCCGCCCGCGCTCCTCCAGCCGCCCAGCTAGCTGTCCACTCCCGGCGCTCCTCGGGCTGGAGGCGGCCCGTGGAAGGCCAAAGACTCTGGGGAAGGGTCTTTGGGGCAAAGCACGTTCCGCGCCTGATGACGAACTATTTTCTTTCCAAAGATGACAAGAACAAGAGTTTGTATTGACTTTTCTTTCCCCCTCAGGGACCTCCTCCCTATGGTTTGTGGTTTTGAACCACTGGGATAAAAGGAAAGGGGGAAGGGAAGCTTTCTTTGCCAGCGCTTCACTTTTTCCAAGCAGCTGTGCCAGAGCCCACTTGGTGCTTACACAGGTCGCTAGCACTGCTGGGGACTCTCGTGGGGCCTGACAAGTGGGACGTCTGCCCCGCCCTGCTCCCCGCGTGCGGGGAAGAAAGGGGCGGTACCATACAATCCCCTCACCCCCGCCTTGAGCGTACATTACAGGTTGTTCTGGGGTCCCGCCAAGTTCAGCTCTGGAAGCAAATGCCGCAGGAGGTTTCGCCCAGGTTCACCCTGGAAAAGTTAGAGCCGGAGGAAAACTTCCAGTTCTCCAGCAGGAACATCTCCAATAGGCTGCCCCGGGGTGTGCGCGCCACCCACTGCCTCCCCGGGCGGCCACGCGGCCCCGCCCCGGGTCACAGCCCTGCCCCGGGCTCCACCGCGGCGGGCGGCGGGACACGCGGCCGACACGGTGCGGTGGGTCCCACGCCCCGCCCCGGGGAGCTCGCTCTCATCCGCGCAGTGGGTGGACGAATGAGTGTGCAGGGTGGCTGTAGAGTAAGTGCCGCAGAGTTACCCTCATGCCGGTCTCAAAGTACCGCACTTGAAAGCGGAAAGCAGATTTTTTTTTCCAGAGATAACAAAGGCACTTTGTCACTTTGGGCGCTGCCTGGGTGCAAATCTTTAATTGCAAGTGGGGGGCGGGGAGGATCGAGTGTCTCGAGCAACCCAAGCGCGAGTCTCCAGGCGGCGAGGCCCCCTTTGATCAGGAAAATCCAATTATTTGTGTATATACATTTCCCACATAGTGATTACTTCATTAATTGTCCCGCCTTTATCTCCTCCCTTCCCATCCCCCCTAATAATCAGTTCTTTTATCCAGACCAACAAACACACCATAGGAGCTTTGTGGATTCAAAGGATTTGCTTTCGCTTCTGAAAGAGCCGCTATTCTTTGATGATTGGGTAGCGGCAAACTTCAAAGCCATAAATCTTTCCTCTGACTGGCTGGCGGCCCAGCAAAGTCCTTATCAAATTCTTGGAGGTGATCCTGAAGCGCTCAGAGCGCGCGCGGGGAGGACCTGGAGGCACGCTGGGCGGCCGCTCGTCCTGGCCTTCGGATGTCCATGCCCGGGCGGCGGGGTCCCGCTCCGCAGCGAGCGGCCTCCAAGCCGTAGCCATGGCCGCTGTGGCCGTTCTCCGGAACGACTCGCTGCAGGCCTTCCTCCAGGTCAGGTCAGGGCCGGGCCGGGAGGGACCCTGGGCAGGTGGGAAGGGTCGCGTCCGGACGGTTCCTGGTATTCGGAACACCTTGAACCTTAAAAGGATCCACACCATCGAGTGCGGCTGACCTAGGTGTGTCCACGCCAACTTCACACCCAACTTGGGGTGTTTGGCCTTGGGGCGAAGTGTGGCCTGTGGGGAAGGGACGCGTGAATCCTGGGGTTCGGAAGTGCCAGGGTGGCAGAGAAGTAACGGCCTACATTCACCATTCTGGGGTCCTGCTGATCTGAGCCTGGGGCGGGCAGAAGAGGAGCGCTAGGACCCCAATGGAGAGATCTCCAGATCCGCGAGGGCGCGCTGCCCCTCGGCCGGCCGGGCGCTGGGGGTTCCCAGGCCGACTGCCCGCCAAGTGCTGAGAGGCCCCGTCGGAGCCCCGAGCCTCCCCAGCTGCGCCTTCCCTAAGAGGCTGGGCGCCGTCTGTTCATACCAAGTAATTTAGCGGCCAGCACACGCTCGGGGTCCAGGTAGCGCAGGCACCAAAAGTTCTGGAGCGGTGGGTGCGTGCGTGGGGTGCGGTGGCGGGGGGGGGGCTGGGCGGAGGAGGGGCAGAGGTATAATAGCGGGCGTGGGGGTGGCGGGCCGGCCCAGAGTCCGCGCGGGGAGCTAACCTTTTGTCTGTTCACCGCCGCCCATGCAGGACCGCACCCCCAGCGCCTCCCCGGACCTGGGCAAGCACTCGCCCCTGGCGTTGCTGGCCGCCACCTGTAGCCGGATCGGCCAGCCGGGAGCGGCCGCGGTGGCACCGGACTTCCTGCAGGTGCCCTACGACCCGGCGTTGGGCTCGCCCTCCAGGCTCTTCCACCCGTGGACCGCCGACATGCCGGCGCACTCGCCGGGCGCGCTGCCGCCCCCACACCCCAGCCTGGGGCTGACGCCGCAGAAGACGCACCTGCAGCCGTCCTTCGGGGCCGCGCACGAGCTCCCGCTCACGCCCCCCGCGGACCCCTCGTACCCCTACGACTTCTCGCCGGTCAAGATGCTGCCCTCGACCGTGGCCGCCCTGCCCGCCAGCTGCGCGCCCGCCTACGTGCCCTACGCCGCGCAGGCCGCGCTACCTCCCGGCTACTCCAACCTGCTGCCCCCGCCGCCGCCGCCGCCTCCGCCGCCCACCTGTCGCCAGCTGTCGCCCGCCCCGGCCCCCGACGACCTTCCGTGGTGGAGCATCCCGCAGTCTGGCGCGGGGCCCGGGGGTTCCGGGGTCGCGGGGGGCGGCCTCTCCGGCGCCTGCGCCGGAGGCCCCCACGCCGCCCGCTTCCCCGCGGCCGCTGCCGCCGCCGTGGCCCTGCAGCGGGGCCTGGTGCTGGGCCCGTCGGACTTCGCGCAGTACCAGAGCCAGATCGCCGCGCTGCTGCACCCCAAGGCCCCCCTGGCGGCCACGGCCAGGAGGTGCCGCCGCTGCCGCTGCCCCAACTGCCAGGCGGCGGGCGGCGCCCCCGAGGTGGAGCCCGGCAAAAAGAAGCAACACGTGTGCCACGTGCCCGGCTGCGGCAAGGTGTACGGCAAGACGTCGCACCTGAAGGCGCACCTGCGCTGGCACACGGGCGAGCGGCCCTTCGTGTGCAACTGGCTCTTCTGCGGCAAGAGCTTCACGCGCTCGGACGAGCTGCAGCGGCACCTGCGGACTCACACGGGCGAGAAGCGCTTCGCCTGCCCCGAGTGCGGCAAGCGCTTCATGCGCAGCGACCACCTCGCCAAGCACGTCAAGACGCACCAGAACAAGAAGCTCAAAGTGGCCGAGGCCGGGGTGAAGCGGGAGAACCCGCGGGACCTATGAGCCCACCTCCACCTCCGCACTTCCAGGCCTAAGGCCTCTTTCCAGGCTCCCTGCAGGAGGGGACCCGGGGGCCTCTGGGTGAACAGCAGACCCTGACCCTGGGGAGACTCAGTGGACGGAGGGACTCCCCACTGCTCGCCTTCCAAAGGGATGTCAGACTGCCCGGCCCTAGGACAGAGGGAAGGCAGGATGGGATCTGGGTCATGGCAGAGAGCCTTGAAGTCCCCAGGACGCTTCCTAAGTCTGAAAATCTTATTTTGGGGATTCCACCCTAGCCTGGCCTTGCTTATGAGAGAGACACTGCTGGACGAGAGTGGAAGGACCTTGGGAGACTTAAAACAGGGCTTTGGGAGACTTAAAACAGGGCTTTCGCTAGGCCCGGCTTGGGCTTTGTACAGGTTATTTAATAATAGCTTTGTTAAAGAATAATTATAACATTAATAAATGTTTCTTTTGTCCTCAGCTCCACACAGAGCTACAGCATGATAAATCTCTGTAACGCGATCAGCAGTTGCCACGTGCAAATAAATACCTTAACTTCAGGGTCACCCCAGGAAGACCCCGCAGAGCTGGTCTCCTTTGGTCTTTCTTCTTCAGGAGGCTTTAAAGCAATCAGGTTTCACTGCGACGTCCATGGTTTCTGTGGGCTGCCTGTGTCCCAGGCATCTTAGGTTTATAAAGTTCTGAGCAGGTGTTGGGTGCACAGACAGAAGTAAGTTAGTTTTCTGGTAAAGAGGTGAGGGTAAGATTGTCCAGTCCCAGGATAAGGTTGACCTTGTGTTTCCTTCATAAAGTTGAAGTCTGCTACACAGAAGTGTGCTCCTTTCCTGTGGGAATCCCTGATGCTTTCCATGTGTGGTGCGGGCTTGCTCCCCTGGGACCTGCTTCCTGGGGAGACTTGGAAGAGCAGGACAGAGAAATTGGAGGGCCTCATGTGGTTGGTTGTTGTCCTGAGAGAATCCAGACGTCACTTGTGTATTTCAGCCATGTCATATCTATAGTCTTGTTTCTCTTCTTAACAAACCTTGTTTCATGGTAATCATTTAGAAATTTCCTGGGAGGCCAGGAGATTTCATTCATCTTGTAGCTTGGAATTGTTTATTTTTTAAATCATTGGACAGATTCTGTCAGAAGCTAGGATACTTACTGCTTGAACATGTGGAAACAGGTTTTCCCTAAAATTTTAAAGTTTGCAAGTGTTTTTGCAAAGTGTCTCAACTCCTTAGCATTTTGTAATATCTGAAATTTTAAACTCAAAACATAAACCTTATTAAGTAATTAAACCTTCTTATTTAAAATTAGCAAAACTTCAAACAATTTAAAATTTGTTAGTATTTTAAGCTAGTATCATGCCAACTTAAGTGAACAATGTTTGCATACGTAGACAGATAATATTTCACAGCTTTGAAGTTCTTACCATTTGTTTGGAGTTAGACTAAAGGATAAATTCTTATAAAGATATAGTAGTTCTTAAAACTTGTGCTTAAAAAACTTTGTGCTAATTGAGGTGAAAATTACTTTTATAGCCCTAAAAGGTAACATTTTACTAAGTAATATAGGACAAGATGGCAAATGAATGTTAGATTCTTTGGGGAAGTATGACTTGCAGCCATTTACTGACTTTGGACATTTTGGCTCTATTCAATAACAAATTAATGTGCCAGTCATCTTGGTTCTTCACATAGGAAGAGTAGCTTGAACTATTTTCAAGGGTTGGCCATTTTGCAAGCAATGGTAATACCATTATAATGCCATTGATATACATCTAGGTGTGTACTCTCAATTATAATTATTAATCTAATTTTAATTTAGATTGGATACACATTTATATGGATAAGTAGAGTCACAGAAATTTTCAATTTCCATGAAATTACAGAAATTCTCACAGCTGAACCATGCACTGAGATCAACGTTAGAGTCAGGAAAGATCACTTGTCAGATGATGGGGGGAAAGTCCTTGTTCAAAAGTGAGAAAGAAGACCAAAGGCTTTGGACTCGGGAAATTTGAAGTGATTATGTCCTGTGAGAGGAGAATGGCTTTGATAGGAAAAGGAAAGTGGCAATTTTGAGAAGAGTTTCCTGATTAGTGACAGCTATGATCATTTATTTGGTATTCAGATAGCTGAGGTGAAGAATTTAAAAATTGCTTTCAAGGAGAATAGATTTGTAATTAAAACAGATGAGGTATTGATGATAGTTTTATATCTTTGTAGTTAAGAGATAACTATGTATGTAGTTAAGAGAAAACTGGATCAACTATATGGAATTTACCAAAATAAGCCATATGTAATTTTTAAGGCAGAACAAAGCCATTTAATAGCAAAATTAACTTTCTGGTGATTGCACTTAATTGAACCTACCAGTTTAAGAAGTAGTTCTTTAGGTTAGCTTGATACAGTTAGCATTTTTACATTTCACCACTGCAAATCTGTGTTCCAGTTATTTTTAGAAAAATCTAATGCCATTATTCAAATGGAAGACAAGAAACCACAATAATGGCGATATTATCCAAATGTAGGAAGGCAATTCATTTGGATATAGAAAAAAATAAGCTAAGAAATACAGTGCAGAAGTGTATCCAAATTTATAAACTGTTAAAATTTGAACTACTGCTGCATGCTTTGTTTAATAAGACTGAACCCTGAGTACCATTTTAGGATATTTAGTTATTTTAAATGCACCAGTATGCAAGAATAATATGGATAATTTAGGCACAGATTAACACATTCCTAGTAGCAGAAAATTGAATGAAATTCAAATGAAAAGAAGCAAATTACTGCTAAATGTAAACTAATTTTTTTAAGTTGTTGGTGACATTTTAAAAATCACCAGCACCAAACAGGTTTCAACCACCAACTTTACCCAAGCCTTTACCTAAAGACCCTATCACACAATTATAAAAACCCAATTGAATATTGTCTCAAATATCAGTAGATTCTTTAGAATTTTTAAGCAAGTGTTTATATTTTATTTTAGAATATTCTAAAGTTATTGGTAGTTCAAATCATACACTTAATGGATAAATGAGGTATTTTGGCCAAGAGCTTAGAAACAGAGAGAAGGAGTTATCCATAAATTAGCTAATTTGGAATTGTGTTCTGAATTTGATACTGTAATCTCTGCTTTTCTCAAGGGAAAAATTGTGAAGATATACCCGTAGCTGACCATTTTTAATAGTTCTTATAACAAAAGTAAATTACGCAGTGGTTATACAACAGGATCATTAACCTCCATGTTAATCTTTTCTATTTTTGCTAGAGTTTAACTCATAACTGTTACATATGTTGCTTTATTTTATCTTAACTCCATCAAATAAGGCATGTTAATTAACAGATCTAGTTTTCTAAGCTTCCTGTAGAAACTTTTTTTAGTGATATGCATAGGAAGGCAGTTTTTGTGCTATGTTCTATGCTAAGACTCGGTCTTTAAGTAATCAGTTTAAAAAAGCATCTTTGGTGTTCTCAATTTATTTTGCTTCTGCTAAGAGAAGTAGTAAGTGACTCCATAACTCCACCCATGGGAGCACCTGAATGGATGACTCTTATCTTATGTAAACCCACCTTTACTTGCTTTAGCTATTATTACATTACATCATGAAGAAAATTAGCATTGTTTCATTAGGAAATGGACTGTGTAAAGAATCAGATTTAAATCTCAAGCTTTGATTTATAGTAAATGTAACTAGTTTGCTACTGTCCCCATTGACATATCCTTACTTTCCTCTGGCTTGCACGATAAAGAAGGAACTTTGTTTTTTCCAGGCAGGGTCTCACTCTAGCTCAGGCTGACCTGGAACTCATCCTGTAGTTTCAGGCTGGCCTCAAACTCATAGTGATCCTCTCCTACCTCAGTTTCCCAGTGCTGGGATTAAAGCCTGCACCACCACATCTGGCTTGAGGAGGAAATTATGTAAGAGTATCAGACCCAGGGCAGCTTTGAAATGCAATGTGCTGCTGGCATGGTGGCACATGCCTATAGTCCCAGCACTCCAAGCCTAAGGCAGGAGATCGCTGAGAAGAATTCAAGGCCAGTTTGGAATTTGTAGTAAGTTTGAGGTCAGCTGAGTTATCAAGCAGACCCTGTTGTAAAAACACACAACACAGAGAGCTTGAGAGGCGAGGATGTGTGCGTGTCATAGTTCGCTAAAGTAGAAGAGAATAAGGAAAAAATCGTGGTAGATGCATGTGGGTAATGCAATATAATTTAGGTTAATACACCAAAAGAGCATTTTTCATTATTGGACCACTATAGTGATAATCTGATTAGTGTGTCATTCAATATTTATAATTTCAATTTTTCTCTGGTGTTAGTAAGGCTCCATAAATATATTGATATGAGTTGTTCCTCCCTTGATTGTTTTTAAGGAATCTGATATGTTACTAAGTATAGCAGTTTAATTTAATTTAGGACATTATAAAATAACTTACATAATGTCCCTGACAATTATGAAGAAATAGTATTTGTTCACAAAGATGCAGTCAAATAGTTTTGGACTATCAAAATTTTATTTCAATTGTTACAACTTATTATGTGAAGATTTATACATGTATAATATAATTTCAGCTGACATTTTAATTGTTTCTAGTTTATATACTTTTCTTCCATGTCATTAGTGAGTCTCTATAATATAATTCCCAAATGAAATGATTGACACTTATTTCATAATTTGGTCCACACATGTGAAGTTCAGTAATTTCTTCATAGCACATAATAAACTATATTCCATTTTGGTTTTCTGTATAATACCAAAATTCAGTCTAGGGAAAACATTTCCAGTTCTTAGATTGATGTAAAAAAGGAAAATCTAATTTCACTTTCCAGGAAGTTGATTCAATGCTTTGAATATTGAATCTGCATATTATGAGGTGTGTTTATCTTATTTAAAATTCTTTTTTTTTATGTGTCAAAAATTCTGGCTGCAAAAATGCACTAAAATTTTCTATAGTCCAATGTGGTATCTTCACCCACATCCTCTGATTTTTTTTAAATATAAATTTGAAGCCAGGTGTGGTAGCTCACCCCTTTAATCCCAGAACTCAGGAGGCAGAGGTAGGAGGATTGCAATGAGTTTGAGGCCACTCTGAAACTGCATAGTGAATTCAGAGCCAGCCTGGGCTAGAGTGAGACCCTACCTTAAAAACCTTCAACAAAAAAAAGTTGAGCTATGCACACATGCAGGCATTCAGATGTTAATGACTGATTGTATGTTCAGTACTATCAAAAATATAAATGGGAAATGTCTAGTCTTTAGCTTCATTCCAGTTTACAAAGCAAACCTCAGGCTTAACTCCTCCTTTATGCTTATGGTCAGAGAAATGTGCCCTAATTTTGAAAGTATTGGGAGACAATGTATTCAAGTCTATATAAGATACAGTGAAGTGAAGCTCATTTTTCTTATTTGTGAGTTTTATTCTCATTTTCTGTGTCCTGCTTTTTCCATTCTGTGTCTTATAGATGGCAAATTTCTAGATATCCCAGTCCATTCCTGGCATGAAAACTTTTTGTCCTAAGTCTCTTTTCTTAAATTATTTATGCCCACTATTTGATTCAGCTCCCTATAATATAGAACCTAAAAGGTTTATATTCTAGAGTTATTTTAAACCTTTATTTTGGTTGTTTCTTTTCTCAGTAATAGAATTTAACCCAGGGCCTCACCAGCTTGGCCTCTACACCAAGCCCTCATCCTGTCTCAACTTCCTAAATAGCTTGCTTATAGGCCTGTGCTGCCATGCCCAGATAAATTTGTTATATTCTTAGTAGATCTTAGTATTCCTTGGCCACAAATTTATGGATGGGTGAATTAAATGTATGGTTCTATTTGAAGCTATGTTTTATTAATAGTATTTGGCTGATGATGTCTTTGTGAGTTTATAAACATCAGTGGGGAAAATATTCACATCACAATTGAAAGTGAAGATGATAGAGGATTATGGTTAGAGACAATCCCAGTTTGTAAACATTTTAACTGGTAAAAACTGTATAAAAGAAGCTAACCTAAATCTATAAACACACTCCTTTACTTGGCTAAACTTTTAATGGAGAGAGATGTGAACCAAGACTGTAAGCATTTAGCCATTTATATTCTTATTAAGGTTATTATACTTGGAGACTTTTCCCTTCCTTTTTTGTTTGTTTGTTTGTTTGTTGTTTTATTTCAAGGTTGAGTCTTACTATCCCAGGCTGACCTGAAACTCATTCTGTAGCCTAGGGCAGCCTCAAACTCATGGCGATTCCTTCTACTTCAGCCTCAAGTACTGAGACTAAAGACATGCGCCACTACTCCTGGCCTGTTTCTCCGCATTTTCATCCTTGATGAAGTCCATGCTATCTCTTAATGGGACTTTAGACAACTGCTAAGAAAGTCATTGTGGTGATAACTTTGGGCTGAGTCTGTATTGAGTTGCTAAACTGTTTTCTTTATCAGTCACAAGATTAACCAGCAGCAGGTCTTGGTGCCCTGCAAGGCCCTTTGCTGGAACCTGGAGGGTTATTGTTGCCCCCTTGCTTCTCTGTGAGGCAGGTCATAGGAAACCAGAGCCAGGCAAGGTGTGAGCATCTTCTCAAACTCAGGCTCCTCAGCAGAAATGGTGGCCCCACCCTCAAATTTTTTAGGTTTGCTTTTCAAACAGAAGGTGAGTATGAAGCAGGCTTAGGAGATAGGAGGGTATTGGGACTTCAGTGATATTCATGGTCTCTCCTGAAGCTGAAATACTTCAAACTTAAAATCTGTAAACCAAGGTTCTCAAATCTTAATGACTATTAACAATACAATAGTAATATAAAGATTCTGTCTTTCAGGATGATAGAAGTCTAGATTGGTTGTTATTTGTTTGAGGCAGGTCTCATGTAGTTCAGGCTGGCCTCAAACTCACCAAAGAGCCAAGGACGACTTTGGACTAATGATCCTCCTGCTTTCACTCAGGCCTGAGTGCTGGACTTACATATACCAGCATGCCAAGTTTATGTGGTGTTGGGATTGAACCCAAGGCTTCATGCATGCCAGGCAAGCACTCTATCAACTGACTATATCTCTAACTTCTTGTTTTTAAAACTTAGTTTGATTTTATAGTTAAAAACATTAAAAGGAGACAAAAATCCTTCAAGATAAATCAGTGAACCCTATGGAACTAACACCAGAATTTAGTGACATGGTCTCTGTATTGTCTTCCAAAGGTAACACATGAGAATGTGGTAATCATTGTAAATGCTATGCTAGTAGAACACACTTCCCCAAGTCTTGCTGTTCTCTGTAGGAATTGAACAGCAAGAGGATAGAACTAAAAGTATAGGCAACTCCTTGCTACATTCAATAATTAGCAGAGGGAAGCCAAGCTGGCTAAAGAGAGAAGGCCTGACTGCCACAGAGAACCAGGGCAACAATGGAAAGCTACATTTTCAGGACAGTGGAGAAGAACCTTGGAAATTAGCAAGGATGGGAAGTGGGGAGATGGCTCAGCAGTTAAAGGCACTTTCTTGTAAAGCCTGAAGGCCCCAGCTGGATTTCCCAGGACCCATGTAAATCCAGATGCTCAAAGAGGTACATGTGTCTGGAGTTCATTTGCAGCAGCAAGAGGCCCAGGCACAACCATTCATTCTCTCTCTCTTAAACAAATTAAAAAATTATTAAGGAAGGGACAGGAACCCTAATGAGCACAGGGAATG
>PVHP010001125.1:54456-89108 GCA_004024765.1 Zapus hudsonius
TGAAAGCTTCTTCCTGCACAGTTAGTTGCAGAGGACAGGGGAGAAAGTCCTAATTTTTAGGACAGGACGGGGGGGGGGGGGGGGAGTCATTTTTGGATTGGATGGCATGCTTCTTAATAAGGCTTATGCTTTTCAAGGAGAGGAAGGAAGTTAGATTCTGCATGAGGGATTTTGAACCTGGAATAACTTTGACCATGCCAACTGATTTTTCAGCTCTATTCTTAAAAAGCCAGTTTTACCCTGTAGAAATCATTAGCAGAAGGTCTACAGGCTTTTATTGAAAGATAAGAAATTTATTGAAGGACTTTTCCCTGCACTTCTGCTTTCTACAATTAAGCTACATTCCATAGCCCTTGATTGTTTAAAGCAGCATCTCACTATGTAGCTGCCTTAAGGTTCTCCTCTCTCTGCCTTCCAAGTCTGTGTTTAGGCGTTAGCTAATTTCACTGTCTTTCTTGTCATTATTGAGTTTTCAGTTTTGATTTTGCTGATGGCCTGGATACTTCCTGTTAGCCTAAGTAGTTAGGGGTCTGTGTTTTAAGTTGAGTAAGTTCCTTAGGTAGGGTAATAATCATTAGTGGAGGGCTGGAGAGATGGCTCAATGGTTAAAGGCCCTTGCTTGCAAGGCCTGACAGCCTGGGTTTGATTCCCCATTACCCACATAAAGCCAGATGCACAAAGGGGCAAATGTGGCCTGGATGTTGTTTGTTATGACAAGAGGCCCTGATATCCCCATTCTCTCTCTCTTTCTCGCTCTCTTCCTCTTTCTCTCTCCCCTCTCCCCATCTCTGCAAATAAATAAAATACAAAGAGAGAGAGAGAGAGAGAGAGAGAGAGAGAGAGAGAGAGAGAGAGAATGAGTACATCAGGGGCTCTAGTCATTGCAAACTATCTCCACATGCATGCACCACTTTGTGTATCTGGCTTTGCATGGGTGTCCTGGGGTATTGAACTCAGATCATAAGGTTTTGCAAGCAAGTGCCTTAATTGCTGAGCCATCTCTCCAGCCCAAATAAAATATGTTTTAAAATATCATTAGTGGAAGGCTATAGTTGTGTCTGGTCAATGCAAGCAGGTATTACCTAACACAGGTAAGTATCATCTAAAACAAGAGTCATTAGAAATGAGAGGGCAGAGCATAGAGGGAAACCAGCCTGATAGGAAGCCAACTGAAGGTATCTGAAAATGGGAAGATGAACCACCCACAGGGGCAATGGATAGGACTTTGCTTGCTTTAATATTTGGCCATTTCCAACTCCACCTGTTGATGTATATTAACATACACATTACAGTAGTATTTTCTCTCTAGCATAGACTTACCCTTGTAAGGTAAGTAAAGAGCTTAGCTCAGTTGAACTATCCTAGGATACATGGGCCAGAGATTCCACCATGGTTCTGCATGCCTTTTTATTTGAGACATTGTGCCAACTTAATGTTGGAACAAATTTTTGCTACTTGTTGAGTTCTAGCAGTTGGTGTGGGTTAAGACTATCCATGAAAGATGAGTATAGGAGTGGGATCCTCTTTGTTCTTAGTTTTCATAAAAAGTAACTTGAGATCTATAACAGTTAACAAGATAATTTAGGAAGAGGTTGAGGATGTGGCTCTGTGGCAAAACACCTGCCTCCTAGGGATAAAACCTGGATTTCATACCCAGCACTATAAAACCAACAACAAAAAAGCCAGAATAAAAAATATATTTAGTTAATTAAGCTATACAAGACAAGTACCATGAAGAAAACTACTAGGAAAAAATTGTTTCTCAAGCTGGGGAGACACCACGTAAAAAATTGTAAAAAGAGATTAAAGGGTCATTCCAAAGATAAAGAGAACAATTCAATGGGAAGATATAACAATTCTATATGTGCCCACACAAACATTGGCTCTAAAGGGAGATATAGATGCTAATAATACTTAGGAACTTCAATACCCCACTTTCCTGGATGAATAGTTATCCAAACAGATCTAAATTGACCCATACTAGAGCCAAGAGACCTACCAGATAATTATAGAACAAAATTCACCAACATCATCAGAATACAAAGTCTCCTCTTTGGTATATGGGATATCCTTCAGGATAAATCATAGGTTAGGCTACAAATCAAGTTTTAATGGACGCAAAGAAATTAAAACAACAATTTATATGTCCTCAGACCACACCACTACTAAAGTACAAGTCAAGGGGAATAGAAAGAGTACAAATGTGTGAAGACTGAGTAATGTGCCCTGGAGGAGATGTAGCTCAGTAGGCAGAGTTCTCATTTAGCACACCCCTTCAAAGCCCTGGCTTTCATCCTCAGCACCACATAAAACCCAATGTGATGATGCATGCCTAGAATCCCAACAATCAGGAGGTAAACGAGGAGGATCAAAAGTTCAGGGTCATCCTCAACTACATAGTGAATCAGAGGTCAGCCTAAACTACATGAGATCCTGTCTCATAAGTAAACACACAAATAAGTAAAACTCAATTTAAGTCCAGCAGTGCTAACTTACATTAAACAAGTCACTTAACCTCTGAAGGCTCCCTGCCTTCTACTAGAAGGAAAGTAGGAATTTTGTTTTACTTCCCTTTGCCTTCACCACCAAATCAGCAAAATACCTGATGTATAGGATAAGTAGTATAGTCTGGATTTAAGTTCTATGTTTTCATATTGATATCAAATTATTTTAAGAGTATTTATTACATAATGACTATTCCCTAATTATTTGTTTCCTTATCACTGGTCATGTACATGCAAAAGCAGTATTTAAGGGAAGTATGAATATATTTAAAAATCAAACCCAACAATACATCTCAACAATTCAGAAAAGAACTAAACACAAAACTAGTAGGAAGAAAAGAGCATAAATAAATTAAAAACACCAAAAAATGAAGCAAAAACTCGAGCTTTTAAAAGAATAAACAAAACTGACAAATGATTAGCTAGGCAAAGCCAAAATAAAAGAACCAAGTAAAAATCAGACATGGGAAAGGAGACAGTACAGTCAATACCACAGAACTGCAAGAAGACCATAAGAAAATTCTATAAACAATTACATGCTAAAAACAAAAAACCACTGGAAGTAGAAAAATTTCCAACACAGATAATCTATTAAAATTAAAGAAGCAATGAAAATCTAAGTAAAGCAATAATAAGCAGTGAGATAGAAGCATGAATATCATTCATCTAAAGGAGTTGAAGACCTGATGAATTTACTTTTAAATCTTACAAAACATTTAAAGAAAGAATTAATTCAAATTCTGCTTAAATAATTCCAAAAAATGAAAGAACTCTGTCAAACTATTTTTATGAGGCCAAGATTACCCTTATAGCAAAACTAGATGAAAATACTACATCAAAAAAAGAAATATTTTGACCCATACATAGAATCAAAATGTCTCAATAAAATAATAAAATTAATAGCAAGTGAAATTCAATTGTACACCATAAAAATCATGCACCATGATCAAGTGGGATTCCTCCCAGGAATGCAAGCATGGTTCAACATACTAGAAATCAACACGTGTGATAAAACACATCAATAGAATGTAGGACAAAACCATATGAGAAACAGATGTAGAAAATCTTTGATAAGAGTCAATATTCTCTCATGCTAAAGCTCTCAAAAAATTCAGTAAAGGAGAAAAGTATTTCAAAATACTAAAGGCTATAGATGAAAGGACAAAGCTGTTTCCTTTAACATTGGAAATGAAGATGTTCATTTGTTCCAGAGAAAGGAATAAAGGGGTACCTAAATTACAAGAAGTTAAGTTATCCATGTTTACAGAGGACATTGGATACATAGCAAAACCTAAATATTCCATCAAAAAGCTTAGAACTTATAAAAATTTCAGTCATGTTTCAAGACACAAAATGGACATATGAAACCCAGAAACAGGCTGAGGAGATGCTCAGTTAAAAGAACTTGCTGCTTAAGTATGGGGGGCTAGGAGGGACCAAGACCACTTAGGTCTCTCCTGAAACCACATAAAAAGCTAGGCATTGTTATGCACACCAGTAACCCTAATTCATGGAGGGAAGAGATTAGAGAACTGTAGGCTCACTGACCAAAATTGTCAGCTCCAGGTTCAAGGAGAGACTCAGTCTCAAAGAAGTACATGGTTGGATAATAGAAAGGAACCTGAAGTTCTCCTCTGGCCACTACATGAATAGTTGGGACACACACACACACACACACACACACACACACACACACACACTTGCATACAACTCATATAACATACCACACCACACATACTCTACACACACACACAAAACATGTACCAAAACACACAGTAGCATTTTATATTAATAATGAATTTTTGGTAAAAGAAATTAAGAAAATAATCCCAGTCCCACTAGCTACAAAAATCCTTAGAAATAAATTTAGCCAAAGAAGGGAAAGATCTTTACAATGAAGATGATCAAATACTGATGAAAGAAAACATAAAAATACCTAAAGATGGAAAGATAACCCATATTTGTGGATTCAAAGAATTAAAATTGTTAAAATGATCAACTACCTACAGTAGTCAATAGATTTAATGCAACTCCCATCAAATTACCAATGACTTTTGTCAGAGAAATAGAAAAACATCGCTAAAATTCACAAGGACCCACTAAAGACCTAGAGTAACCAAAGCAATGATGAGCAAAAAAAAGAAAAGCCCACAAAGCTTGAGGTACCATAATACCTGATGTCAAAACATACTACAAACAGCACAATATTGGTATAAAAGGAGCTGAAAAAAAGACCCTAGAAGTGAATCTATCCTCATAGAGCTGACCTCTTCCACACTGGCCAAGGCTTAACTTGACAACTCAGGAAGCCACAGGAAGAGGAAAGATATGGTGCAGCTCTCCTGATTGGTATCCTGTCTTTGACCTTAGCCTGTCCTTTCAGGACTGATGCTTCCTGGAGTTTTCTTTTCTTGGTCTTCTCTTCTTACATTTCCAGGTCTTCCTTTCACTCCTCACAAGAGGTATAAAGACCTCCATATATAACATGAGAGCTCTATATGCTGTCTTCATCTCCACCCATGGGTTCTCACGGGAGCTCAGCTGGTGGAGCTCAGTGTAGAGCATAAGCCTAGTAGGAGGTGCTGCCTCCACCCCAGCATGGGAATAACAGAAACAAATCCACAGAGCTCATCACCTTGCTCACACCCTTCTATCTATCATCTATTCTCTATCTATCTATCTGTCTATCTATCTATCATCTATCTATCTATCTATCATCTATCTATCTATCTATCTATCTATCTATCTATCTATCTATCATCTATTGGTTCACCCAAGGATGGAGCCAACAAGCTGAGCCTCTGGCATGTCTAACATCAAATTAGTCTTGATAGAAGCACCAGTCCTTAAAGGACAAAGTCTTTCTTATCAATTCCACCTCCATTAAGATTTCATTTCCAACTCCTTTTCAATGCCTTGCTGTAAGCCACTCTAGTACCTGAATTATTGCCCCAGCCTCCTAATTCTGTCTGTCTGGTCTTTTTCTAAGCCATCATGACACAGCAGCCAGTGGTGATTCTACCATGTCACATGCTTCCTTTACAACCCTTCTATTGGTCCTCACGGCCTTGCTCAGTGTGAAGGTGATCCATAGCCTTCAGCTACACCCTTATGAACCCATCCTTACACTTCTGGTTTAGTCCTGTCTGCCCTGCCCTCCTGATTCCAACCACAAAAAACCATAACAAATCCCTGAATATAGCAAGCTTTCTCTTGCCCCTGGAGCTTTTTTAAATGATGTTTATTCTAGAACACCCTCACCCACATCTGCACCTAACTCCTATTACCCAGGGTTCAGCTTAGATAGGACTTCCTTAGAAAGCTTCATTTGAAACTCACTTTCATGTTCAATGCCTTGATTAAATACTCACCTTTCTGCTCTCACAATCTCTCTTCTGACTTAACTTCAGTATTCCACATAGATTTTACATGGCTCCCTCTTTCAACTGTTGCGTAACTACACAGGTAATTTATTGTACCGATCACAAGAAAATGGTGTTGAGTGATCCCCTAGAATTTCCTAGTATACATCCTATACAACTGTATATAGCAGCTCTATGACCTTCCCCCAACACACTGAAAAACAAGAAGACTGTCTTCTTCACTTCTGTATAACAGAACATGTGTATTAAATATTACAACACAAAAATGATTAATATCTGAAGAGATGGAAATGCTTATTGACCTGATTTGATTATTATACATTGTACACATGTATCAAATTACCATAATATAACCCATAAAGAGGTACAAATATTATGTCCTAATAAAAAATAAGTAGGTATAATTAGATTAAAAAAGCTCTGGCCTTAGTTTAAGGAAACTATCTTTACCCACACCCACAAAGTCAGCCAACTTAGTATGTTCAATTAACAATGTGTGCATACTTAATTCAGTATTTGGTGTCTTTAATTTTTAGATGTAGAAAGCCAGGCCTAAAACAAATTCAAAACATATATACATAGCTAAATTCAATTTGCCTGACGATGATTCGATGTCTACAATGAAGGAGTAAGGAGCAGTGAAGACTCAGAGTTGCACTCGATACCCCTGGGAGCTTTCAGTCCCAAAGGAGGTAAAGCATGGGCACAAATGAACATAATCCAAGTCTAAGATGCTCATAGCAGCCACCAAGACTCCTCCACCTCTAACACTAAAGGAAGGAAATTACTTCAGGTCATAATGATAAACTGTCCACAAATGGATATCCTGCTTTTAAAGAAAAATCCACAAACTGGATCTTCAATTTTCAGAACCCAAACAGGTTTTTACAGAGCTGACAGTTCAGGACAGCCTGGTCCCCAGTCAACAGCACTGTGATCACTTGACAGAAATACAAATCCTTGGGTCCAAGGCCAGGACTTCCTAAGTTAGAAAGTCAGGGGCCAGGCAGTTTGTGTTCTAACTCTTCCAGGTTTGCTACTATGCATTGAAATTAGGAAACTGCTTATTTCAACAAACAAATGTTAACCTGAAACGTTTCACACAAGTTACTTTGGGGAAATGGAAAATAGAGAGCCTGTTGGGTTGAAATGTTTTACTTAACTAACAAATGGGATTTAATTACCAGTGAGAAGACAACAGTCTTAACCACAGTGGATTCTTAGGTGTACATTATGCAACTATTTAGAGTTATCCTTTTATGGTACTTTGCACCAATAGATTTAAATTTATGAATTTTAAATCACATATTTCATTTCTGTGTTTGTTTGTTTCTCCATTGGCTTTTTTTAATACACAAAAAGCACATATTTTGCATGTTAGGGGAACTTATAAAATAGAATGTGACTTTTCAGCAACATCTGCTTTCTTTAAAGGAATACTTAGCTAATTTATCTAACTCAGTGTCATCGGATGATTAATAACTAAATATCACAAGGCACGTACAAACTTTACCACTAAGAGTGAAAACCACATGCACACCCCATGCTGCAGAAACACAATGCTGGAGTCAATGAAGTAACCAGCCTGACAAAGGAGAGACCAGCCAAGACGAAGCAGACTAAGAGACCCAAGGAAGCCACATCAAGAGAAGTTTGAGCAGCAATAATCACTTAATAAATACAGTCAAGGTGACAACCAAGACCAGCCATCACAGTGCCGACATGGTATTAGCTTCTGGGATGCCATACGGAGTAAACTTTTTACATGTTCTGTTAGATTTTAGGCTCTACCAAGACCAGTGCATTGTATGATACTTCTCATATTGTAATGCTCTTTTCTTTGCCACCTACAAAAATTTAATGATTATGTGTGGAGCAGGTGCTGTTCTTTTGGAAAGGCAATGTTAGAGCCCTTGACAAGTCTTGACAAAGACTCCTGTGTATTATTATTTTTTTCTTGACCCAGTACCACAAAGTTTAGAAGCTTCAATCAACAAGCATTTAGCACCTCTTAGTCTTGGCACATCAGAAGTCAGTGTCTCCTCAGCCTACAACCAAGATGTCTGCCAGAGATGAGGTCTGATTGAAAGCTGACTGGGGAAGGACCCATTTCTAAACTCAAGAGGTTGTTGACTTCAGTTCTAGGCTGGCTATTCCCTGGAGAGGAACTCTTGCTATATGGGCCTCTCCAACATTGCAACTTCATCAAAGTATGGAGGCTGGGAAAGCAGTTCAGTCTTCTAGCAAGTTGGGAGAATATTTTGAATAATCTAATTATGGAAGTGACAGCCTATTAACATTCCACCCATTGAAGACCCACAAAAAGAGGATTATAGGAGATCTTAACTACCCAGGAGGCCAGAATAATTGAGGAGCACACAGAGGTTGCCCACCCCACCCTGTGACCAGGTTTTGTTTTTGTTGTTGTTGTTTTTCAAATGCACATACACAAGCCATAAAAGCTTGGAGAAAGTTTCTGAGCATTGACCTTGATGGTACCTCACTGGGAGGAGACTGCCAATTGCCCCCTCCTGCCCTCAGTATGTTTTCCTTCCCTTCTTTTAGTTAGTAATCTCCAAGTTCAGAGAAGCACATGGCTATTATCTGCATACTACATATTCCACACATTTCAAAATCTCTTGCATTGAGGTGTAGCCATATGGTTATGTGATGTTTATCATTTCTGCATAATATCCTAAAAAGGATTACAGGGTTGGGAATGTAGCTTGGTAGTAGAGTCTTTACTTAGTATATGTAAGGCTGTAGATCTAACCACCACCACCACACACACACAAAAAAAAAAAAAAAAAAAAAAAGAGGAGGAGGAGTAGGACGAGGAAGAAAAAAATTTATAAAGTAAGTTATAAGTCTTCCTTTTCCTTCCTTCCTTTCTGAAGCTGGAAGCAGATATGATGGCTGGCATCCAACACAAGCATGAAGATAGCACCCTGGATGGTGGCACAGCAACAAGATAGAAGGAATCAGGAGCCCCTGACCATGGCTTGAAGCTGATCACTCCAATATTCCTAGGCTACCAGTCAGCTAGACATTTTATTGCTGAGGACTAAAACTCTACTTCACCCCCAGGTGTTGTGTATGCAAGGAAAACACTCTACCAACTGAGCTACAGCCCAGCCTCATCTAGACTTTTATAAGAAAGATAGACCACCTTGTTTAAGTTGATGTTATGTGGCATCTGTTACAGTAAGTAACTAAACAAATATTCTAACTGGTAGATCACACAATGCTTCTAAGGAGTGATTAGTGGTGCACCTGCTGAGTCTTCTGGGGCAGCTGTAAATTACATCCCTTTCAAAGAGTCCCTGGGAAAGCAAGCTTGAATGCTATCACATGGTGTTACGGTGTCACCTTTTAACACCTTCTGCCTGTATCCTCAGAAAGAGCTTTCACCACCCCCTCCTCCAGCCTGCTCTTTCAGGAGGCTGGTGTGCAAAGCTGCTTTCTGGCTTTGCCTGAACTTAGGTACCCAGAGGACTTCCTTCATTCAGCTCTTCGTCTATTTCTCTCATTGGGGGCTCTTTTCACATGGCAGTCACTAGGCATTCGTGGCACAGATTACAAACAAGGTAGATTCACTCTTCCAATAGGTACTTAGCTAGGGACTGGCTCACAGGAATTCACAGATGCTACCTTGCCTGCTCTAGCAAGACTGGAACTTACATCTGATCCATTCTCATCCAAAATGTCTTAAAGTATCACTGCAGCATCAGCTGCCTGCTTCTTCCTTAACTGTTCCCCAGACTTAGCACACCTATAGGCTGGCAGTTCCTGAGTCAGAATCTTGAGCCTACCAGCCAACCAAGTCCCTCCCCACACACCTGAGCCTAGTGATGGGGTTCATACTAATTGGATGCCAGATCCATATAAATGTGTGTGAGACATGTGTGTTAGTCCTTTACCTTTCTTTGCCCCCCTTTCTTATGTGAAGGAGATTTTGTTGTTCTCCCCTAACCCTTCCCAGACTGATTAGGAAGGGGAGGATTTCCTTGGGCTTGACGTTCCCTGCTTTGCTTTCCTCTAAGTTTTCCCTAAAATAAATCTCATAGTTCATAATTTACCCTCGTCAGAGTGCACACTTTCAATTCGTTGATAACTTGGACAAAGAACCAAAGTTGGGGTTCCAGGCCTGGGGGTCTTCTGTATCATTATGGGGATCTAATACCTCCAGTGACTCCAACCCACATCACTAGGAAAACAACATCCACCTCTCTGCTTCCTGACTGTGGGTGCAACGTGACTAGCCACTGGCACTACTGCTTCCCCGGCTCTTGCTGCTGCTTCTCTTCCATGATGGATGATACCCTTGGGCTGTGAGCCAAAATAAATCTAGCCCTCCTCATGCTGCCTTTGTCAGGTATTTTGCCACAGTAATGAGAAAAGCAACTCATATGCTTTCTAAAAAAAAAATGCACAAAAGCTAAAAACAAAGCCCAAACTATATTATTCAATTTAAAGTTGATGGTTCCATGGTGCCTCCAGCTCCTCAGTGGAACAGGAATAATGTCTTTGTACTTAAGAAACCAATCCCCAAACACTTCCCATCACAGGCTTTAAAAGTCTGAGCTGCAGAGCTGGGGAGATTGCTCAGTGGTGAAAGGTGCTTATTTGCAAAGCCTGCCAGCTTGGGTTTGACTCCTCAGTACCCACATAAAATCAGATGCATAAAGTGCCACATGTGCCTGGGGTTGTTCATTTACAGAGCAGGAGTTTCTCTCTCTTCCCCTCCTCTCTCTCTCTCTCTCTCTCTCTCTCTCTCTCTCTCTCTCTCTATATATATATATATATATATATATATATATATATATATACACACACATATATATATATATATATATACACATATATATATGTATATATATATGGAAATGTACTCTGAATACCAGTGATTTTAGTATTATATTGCTTCAGATAAGATTTTCGCAGGGTAAAAATAGAAATACCCACTTTGATTCTTAGAGGTTTGTTCTGAGCTCCACTAAGACAAAAAGAACCTTGTAGAAAATGCAGAACAGTGATTTCACTTTTGAGATCCATTTGCTGTCTCATCTCTACATGGGAACAAGATGAAGGAGTTTCCAAGTGTAATTCTGGTGACCAATGAGCTGTTTCTTCCTGGTAGACAAGGTGGTCTGCTACTGTCTGTTCTTAGCATGACCTCCTTGGAAACCTGCAGCCAGCTGGAGGACCCCTTCCACTTCTGGTATGAGACTGTACCCCATAAATGACAAGTGTAGTGTTGGTATTGCTAAATGGGACACAGAGGACATAGGGTTAAAGGGATGTTGAGAACATGCTGAAACCCTGGTATCTGGCAGGCTTTTCACCACCTCCACCCTTAACCCTAAAACTCCTGGCTCCCTAAGCAAGCCACAATGAATCCAGCGTTCTCACCCCCACTGTGCCTGGACAATAGAGTCTAGTGACACAGTTCCTTTGCCCCGACATTTGAGCCATTTGATATGGCCCTAAGGTCATGTCCACTTGAGCTAATCTATGCAAAGCAGGCAGTCACAGGTCGCTGACCACTACCAATCTCCTTTGCCCATCTCTGCCCCTGCCTTTCCCTTTTCTCCTATATAACCAACGGTATTCTTATAATAAACAGGAAATCTTTCCATCACATTCCCCTGGGTAACGTTGCCCATTACTCTCTCCGGAGATGAGCTGAACACTAAATCACAGGGAGCCGTGCTCCTCAAGGGGACCGTGCTCCCAGAGCTGTAACACCGAGGCTCCCCTGCCCAGTCCACAGACCCACCCACAGAAGCAGCCACTCCCAGAGAGAACACAGAGGGACCTCACCCGGTGGCCAGCCAGCAGCCACCACCGATGCTCCACCTGATGCCCGCAGGCACCCCGGCCACCGCTCCCTCCACTCCCTGCACTCCCTCCTGGCCCACTTCGGTCCCCTGCCTCCAGCCAGACTCCTGCCAGGAACCAGAAGCCGCAGAGAGGCGGATCCCTCATGTCTCTAGAGACCATTGGTTAACACACAACACTTCAATACACACTGCTGAGAAAGGAAAATAGGGGAAGAAGTCACAGAGATGCAAGGAAGATGGGCCCTGGAAAGAGTGAGTAAAGCTAAAAACAAAATAAAAACAACAACAACAAAAATAAAAACCAAGTTGTCCAGCCTAATATTGTGATGGCTGACTTCAAACAGTCCCCAAGGAAACCTCAGCTGAAAGATTTTCCAAGGCCAGAGCCTGTTTCTTCAGAGAGTGAGAACCTTAAGGTGCCCATAACTAAATCACCTCAGAATTCATACACCTGTCCTCCAAGCCATGTGCAGAAATGGCTCCTGGACATCTGAAGACTAAAGAGAAAAGTGGTGTCTTAAGATCCTTGGGGTAGGACAAGATGACTAAATTGAAGGGACCAGCATTGTCCCTTCCTTCATAAAGAACCACCAGAGTAGTAGGTGCAGAACTGCATTTTGTGTCATTAAGCTTGAGAGAACCCTGCAAGTCAGCTTCCGAGACCTGGAACAGAGGCATCAGAAGAGAAACAAAACACTCCATCCATCCTACATCCACCTTCCTGGCTTCACAGCAAGGTGGGGGAGAGGGCCCTGGGCAGAGATAAAGCTGAGAGAAAAAGAAAGTCTCATCAAAGAATCAGGGTGGGTGCTGGCCATTCTAACTACTGGGAAATTTACAATCCCCACAGGCTTAAATAGACAACCTGAAAGCTGCACAGTATCTTGGTTTGGGGAAAAGATGTCACGTCACCTAGTAGAGCCACCCACCACCCCACCCCACCAGCCAGGAACCATCTGGAGAAGAGTTACAATCCCCGGCACATTTCCATTTGAGACCCCACAGACAAGGGGGTAAGCAGCTCACAAACCCAACTTGGCCAGATCAGGGAGCTTGACTTCTGAGACCATCGGGATGGCCAGCATCAGTGCCAGGACCCACACAGTGCCCACTGCCACCACATCCTGCCTCACCCTTGCACCACTAAGCCACCCACTTCCTCTTTTCTCCCACATTGGTTTTCATTTCCTTTATCTCTGAACAGTGACAATAACCCTGGTGCCAGTCGTGCATCTTGCATTTAGTATTCCTTGCTTAAATACATACTTAGAAGTAAGAAATATATAACAGAATCATGTTTTTTTTGTTTGTTTGTTTTTGGTTTTGGTTTTGGTTTTTCGAGGTAGGGTCTCACTCTAGTCCAGGCTGACCTGGAATTCACTCTGTAGTCTCAGGCTGGCATTGAACTCACGGGGATCCTCCTACCTCTGCCTACCGAGTGCTGGGATTAAAGGTGTTCACCACCACGCCCTGCTAGAATCATGTTTTAAAAAATGATGTTTTATTTTCCTGCCATTCTTTTTTTTATTTTTTTATTTTCGATCATAAACTCTTCCTGTTACCTTCTCTTATCTCTCCCCACCCATTTCCACTGAGTGTCTTCTTCTTTGCAACTCTTCTCCTTTATTTCTTTTTTTATTTATTTCTTTTTTTATTTTTATTTTATTTTTTTTTGCTTTCTTTCACCCTCTATGAGGAAATGACTATCGGCCCAATATTGTGCAGGTCTTATGCAGGTAATAAGAGCCACTGTGAGGTTATGAATGCAGTAGCCACCTCATGTCCAGAAGACATCATTCCATAGCACTCTGCCCCAATCATTGGCTGTTACATTCTTTCCATCCCCCATTCTGCAAGGTTCCCTAAGATTTCAAAGTGTGACACAGGTGTCTCATTTAGCACTGAGTACTCAACAGTCACTTCTTCTCAGCACTTTGATGAGTTTTTAGTCTCCCCAGTAGTCACCACCAAGTGACTACAAAAAGAAGCTTCCCTGACTAAAGGTGAGGGCAGCACTAATCTAAGCCACCCATTTCTGACAAGAAAAGACCATGGTTCCCCTGGCTGCCCCACTATCAGGAGCATGCTGAGGGCCACCTTGAACAACTCCTGGCTCCAGCCATCAGCCCACACCTTTCACCATATCAAGTTGGCTTTATCTAAGGAATACAAGTGTTCCACGAACATAAACCAATAAATGGAATATATCATATCAACAAAATGAAGGATATAAATCACATAACCATCTGAATAGATGCAGAAAGCTTGCTGAAATTCAGCATCCCTTCATGATAAAATCCTTGAATAAATAAATAAAATGTCCTCTTCCTCTTCCTCTCCTATCTTTGAGAGGCGCAGCCAGCTAGGGAGTATTCAGAGACAAGACAACGAATGACTGCATGGCTTTTTCTGACCTTGGCTTGGGAACCACAGGTATTGATTCAAGCAAGTCCCTAAGGCTGACCTGGATTCAAAGGCAATGTATTAGACTCTACCTCTTGATGGGAAGTGACAGTGTTCCTTTGCACAGTATCAAAGTTCCTCTTGCCTCCACAGTCACGTGGGGTACACTGTTGCAATCATTTTGGCAACTGGGATCCACCACTCCAGCCACCCCTTCCTGAAGCTTATACATTACTTTTACCACCTTACTACCTTTCAAAAAGAATTTGAAGACGCCCTATTGTAGTTAGAAGATGTATTTATCAAAGGCAGTTGGTAAATATCAGGTGATAAGTCCATGCAAGTATTGGTTTATTCATTGTATGAGTATTTTTAAAGCACAGATAATGGGTCATATCCTGTGATAGGCACAGAAAATATGAAATGAGCAAAATTAACCTAGACCCTATTCTGGAGAAGCTTCATTTCAGTTGATGGAGACAGTTAAAAACAATCCCACCAGGATGGAGAGATAGCTCAGCAGTTAAGGCACTTGCCTTCAAAGTCTAATGACCTGGGTTTGATTTCCCAGTTCCCACATAAAGCTAGATACACAAAGTGTTGCATGCATCTGGAGTTTGTCTGCAGTGGCTAGAAGCCCTGGTGTGTCCTTTCTCTCCCTGTGCCTGTCTCTCTTTGCTTGAAAACAAATAAATAAAATATTATAAAAACAATCCCAGCAACGTATACCTACAAGTGCTCTGTACCTCACCAGTTTCACTCAGTCATGGGCAAGGAGTATGAAAGGTGGGAGCTTAATCTAAAACAGGAAAGTAGTGAAGGTGTTCTGACAAGTGGTATTTGAGCTAATAACTCAGAGATGAATAAAAACCAGGATGCTTGCTATATTTACCTTCTCACTGCAGGACAAACACCTGACCAGAAGTAACTTATGGGAGGTACAGGTTTATTTCAGACTTACAGATTCCAGTGGCAACACCATCAACGATGAAGGAAGCTGGCTCATGTCATAGATCCATACAGAGAGACACCACCAAACAGCCAGCAAACAGGAACAGCCAGAGCTCAAACTGCTCTGAGCACCCCTTAGGGATGGGCTACAAGATTGGCCCCAAAAGACATAATACTTGCCCAGTGGGCTCTGTTTGCTGGAGACTTAAGTTACAAGCTGAATCTTAATCAAAAATCCCTGAGTCTATGGGGGACTAATATTCACATTCAAACCACTATAGTGTTATATGAACCACCTGTGGTAGGTGCATAGATATGTTATTGTCTTTACTGAGTATTTATTTTGCAGTTTGGTATTATTTAAACAGATAACAGCAGTATTAATCGCAGTGTTTGCAAGCCAATATCTGCATTAGAAACAGTGTGTTCAACTGTTTTTTTTTTTTTTATCAGTTAGAAACTTTGTTATATGGACAAATCATGTGTTGGTCTCATTTCCCTCCTCCTCATCCCCCTTCCACTGAGGGCCCTCCTTAATGGAGCTACTGATATTCATCATGGGGTTATGAGTTGTGAGAGTAGTAGTCATTGGGTGGGGGTGATGCCTCTGGATACTCCTTCCCCTCTGTGGCTCTTACAATCTTTCCACCCCCAATTCCACAATGTTGCCTGAGTCTTGGCAGGCGTGTTATAAGTCTACTTTAGTGTTACACTCTCAGCAACTTCTGAATTTTTGCTTTGATACTTTTTGAATGCCCTCAGTCTCTATCTCCATCTCCCTGGCGCAGGTTGTCAGGCTCACTGTAAGAACAGCACTCAGGCTCAACTCATCAATTCCTCTGTGGTTTTACCTGGACCCGGTCTGATGTACAAGAGGTGGTTTAAGCTTGTGATATTAAATCAGCTATCTTTTCTTGTCATGTTGATAGATTTGGGGTCTCTGTAAAAGGAAAAAAGACTCTCCAATGGAGAGTGATTGGATAGGTGTGGCCTCTCTTATGGCCAAAGACTAGTAGGAGCCTCTCATAGAAGTCCATGAACCCTCATCTCCACAATATTCTGACTTGGTTCCAAGTACCAGCTGAATTACTTCCTATTGAGCAGGTCTCTTATCAAATCAGAGAGCCATGGTTACCTGCCTAGGCTGAGTACCACTGTTGCACAGGTGTGTACATATTGTCTGGCTGGTTGATTTTGTATCTAGCAGGATCCCCTGTTCACAGCACTGGACAGAAAAGCTAATAATGAGCAAGATTTTTTTGTCCACTTCTTTCCCACTCTCAGAGGCAACCATGTCAATTTTTGTTGTTTTTTTTTTTTTCCTATTTGCAAAAACATTCTCTGTGTACTTACGTCTCCTAATGTATCAAGTTTAATAGTTGTAGTGGACACATTCTCTGTACTTGCTTCCATTTCTTCAGTCTGGCCAGTGTCCTGACCTTTCAAGGTCCCTCTTATCAACACACAAAAATAGCTCAAAAAATCTTTTAGGAACCAAATATGAGTGACCATGTCTCAGGAAGAGGTTAAGATAACAGATGATCCTAACCAACTATGAACACCTCTGTATATGTCATTATACTCTTGAACCAGATGGTCTCTACATTTTCACCTGTATTTACAGTTATCTGTACCTAATTTTTTCATTTATATTTAGAATATTAAATATTTTAGTTTATTCAGTATTTATATTTAATTTCTACTTAGATTATATCTGGGACTTGGAAGAAAGCACAATTGGTAAAATGCTTGCCTCAGGAGCATGGAGACCTGAGTTCAATCCCACATACCCATACAGTCCTATCATCTCAACACTGGGGAGGCAGAGACAGGAGATTCCCTGGAGCTTGCTGGCTAGCCAGTCCCTCTTAATTTGTGAGCTCCAAGCCAGTGAAGACTTTATTTCAAAAAGAAGTTGACATTTTTTCTGAGGTGTGTACATGCACACAATATATGTGTCCACATACATGTGAATACATGTACATGCAAGCCTGCACATAGCACAAAAGGGAAATAATTCATTATCTTTTAATTTTAATGTTTTTTTGGCCAGTTTGATGCCTTAGCTAGAACCTCATGTGGAGTGGTTAGTAGGAAAGATTGGTCTTCAATATCTAAATTATTGTAACTTATTTGTGGATAATAATTTCTTCTGTCCCATTGTTATGATATTGTACCAGAGGTTAGTTTTCTTTTTTAAAGTTGTTATTTTTCCATTTAAAATATTTATTTATTTATTTATTTGCAAGCAGAGAGAGAGAGAAAGAGAGAGAGAGAAAAGAGAGGCAGACAGAGAGAATGACTGCACCAGGCCTCCAGCCACTGCAAATGAACTCCAGAGGCATGTGCCACCTTGTGCATCTGTTTTACATGGGTACTAGGCAATCAAACCCTGGATACTGGGTTTTGCAGGCAAGCTTCTTAGTCATTGAGCCATTTCTCCAGGCCCCCTTTTTTCCATTTTTGACATTTTCATATATGTATTTAAAGTATGTTGATCTTAGTCCCCCCAGTTCCTCTCACATGTCCGTCTACCTCTTATTCACACCCTCCTTCCCCATTAATCCCTGTCTTACTTTCATGCCTTTTTCTTTAACCCAGTGAGTTAAATTAGGATTGCTGACATGACCATGAGTGGAACGGGCAACTTACCAGCGGCTACACCACTGATGAACCCGACTCTCCCTCCCCCAGCAACCATTAGCTGCCATGAGCTACTCTGGAAGGTGTGGACTCTCAGGTATCCTTCCCCCATCAATGATGAAGTACTGACAGGCTTAGTCTTGTGCAGAAACCACAGCTATTGTAAATTTGTGAGTGTATCAGCCATGTTATATCCAGAAGACAGAGTTTCACAGCCCTCCTCTAGGTCCTTCTGCTCTTATATTCTTTCTACCCCTCTTTCATGGGATTTTCTGAGGCTTGGAGGAGGTTTTTAAAATGTCCTGTTTGAGACTGAGCACACTGTAGTCACTTATTCTTGGCAACTTTGACAGATATGTATCTTTGTATTAACCATTGCCCATTGCAATAAGAAAAAAAAATTAAATTATTTATTTACTCATTAGAGAAATACAGAGTAAGAAAGAGAAAGGAACAGGTGTACCAAGGCCTCCTGCCACTGCAAATGAACTCTAGACACATTATACCTCTTTATGCATCTAATTACTGGGGAATTGAACCCAGGCTGTCAGGCTTTGCAAGCAAACACCTTTAACCTCTGAGCCATCTCTCCCATCCAATAAGAAACTAGTGATGGAGGCTAATCTTTGTACAGGCTAGCCTGAGGACATGGAAAACTATGGACCTTGGGTCGAGCTCCTGCATAAGGAAGTCATCAGCTTCTCCAAAGACTTCCTAAAATGTCAAACAACTCTGAGCTGATGCAAACTCGTGATCTGTCTTATGCTCAGACTCCCCCTCCTCAGGTAGCTCTGTCTGCCTGAAACTGAAGAAAAGCAGTGAGTACAGCCAGTTCAGGGAGCACTAGGGTACATCCCCCTGACCCTCCTTTAAATCATAAAATAGAAGTATTGGGTTGGTATAGAGGAAGTAAAGGAGGGGGACATCAGTAGAAGGTGGACCAGTAGGAGCAAAAGAGAAAAATAACCAGGGAGGATGGGAGAATTTTGGATAAAGAGAGATTGAAGAGATAGAGGCGAAGGTGTGTTAGTAGCTGATAAAGACTAGTTCCATCTCTCACGATGCTGAGGCTAAGAGATCCTGCAAATAAGAATTAATTATGCTGAGAGAGGAAGATGTAGAGAGAAAGAAAAAAGAAAAGAAGAAAGCAAGCTGAACCATACACAGAAGACAAAAACAAAGCATTCCCCTTCCCTCATCCACACATTCAAAGGAAGCACCAGCGGGTAAGTGGAGTGAGGGCCAATCTGGCCTTCTGAGATGACAGTAAGTGTTGGAAACAGGACAGGTGTAGACAGAGAAGGAGGCTGTGAAGATACAGGATTTGCAAATGATAATTGGCCAGATATTTGGCTGTCACTGAACTTCCTCGGCTCCTGGGATGGAACTCCTCTGCTGGGACTTCTCCCTTGCTTGGGACAGGGAGTTGCGTTCATTCAGCTTTATTCTGAAGTCAGGCCACTGCAAAGAATTATGAACTCCCCTTACCCTGGAACGGAGATCATGGGGTGGGAAGGCCTGCTGTTATTCCTTGCTGGAAAATTGTCTTGTTGCAGTTTGAACCATTTTTCTAGAGTTGGGGAGCCTGGGGCGGATGGGGAGCAATCAGTCCCTTTCTCCTCTAGCCTATGGTGGCTGAGGGAAGGGGTTGTGAGCAGTGCAAGTCTCTTAGCTTCAAAATTCCAAACTCCTCATCTGGTGCTTGACTGCACTAGGGACATTTCAACTTCAGATTTCCACATTTTAGTTTTCTAAGACTGTTTTTTTTTTTCAATGTCACCAAGAGCAGATCAATATTTAAGAAAACCATGTTGTGAGCTATGGATCCTAACCAACTCAGAATAAACCAACGGACCATTAACCAAACCAAAGGATGTCTGAGCCCCAGAAAGAACACACCAACATCCACCTGAGGATGCACAAAGGACCCAGGCTGGTGACTGTCGCTGATCTGAATGGCTCCTCCAGGGAAAGTGAAGCATCCCTCGGGTTCCTGTTCAGGTGCCCAATATTATTAGCACACACAAAACACAGCTGTCACCTCAAATAGAATAAGAGATAGTTCATTTTGGAACCAAATATGAGTGGCCATGCCTGGAAACACAGATTTAGGTTACCCCAAATGCCATATTCCAACCTGGCAACACTTTCATAAATCAAGGCACTTTTCAAATATATAGGTATAAACATCAGGTAAGCAGGTTACAAAAAGCAAAGAGGGAAAAAATCTGTGTTTTATGCTTAGATGCTGGCATTCTTAGCCTTTGGGTTGGTGAAGCTAAGGGTCTGTTTGTACATCCTAAAAGAACTTACATAATAGTCACAAGGATGTTAGGTCACACACAGCAGTGGGGCTACTTACAGGGCTAAAGACAGCCCAAGATAATTTAGCTCCCAACCTGTCACATTCCTTCTCTCCAGGATAACAGAAGTTCTGATCAATCAATAAGCTTTGTAGGGTATTTAGTACCAGGAATGGCTTTTCATTTGGGCACTTTAATTCACACTCTGCAAGAGCCACTAGACCACCTACAGATCTGGCTCTCTCAGGTGGCCTCCAAAGGGGCCAGGTGACAGCCTGGATGTGAGGTGGGCTTGAACTCCAGGGACAGCAGATTTTGACCAATGGAAGGGTAGAAAGTAAAGGGAGTTTACAGACACATTTTCAGAAATCTTTGTCATTGAGCTTTGACTCAGTAGGGTGACAAGCAATGTATGAGTATGCAAGACACACACCATGCAGGGTAATGGGAGTGCTAAGGAAACTGGGTGGACTACGCTAATACAATCCTTCCACGCAGTGATCTAAAAAGCAGTCAGCTCTGATGTTCGGGGCTCTCTTTGAGGCCAGGGCCAGTGCAATCATTCTTCATCCTGTCTCAGTCCACCAAGCTTCTTTCCCTTTCCCTGAATGCTCAAAGACCTGGAATTGTGCCTCCTCATTAGGTCTGCAGCCTTACCCCAAGCCCTATTCTGAGGAACCCTTGCGAACACAGACACTGCCAATATTTCGTGCTCAAAGCTGTGGCTTATATCCTCGTGTCCTTTTCATTCCCAGTCTTCTCCCATTTCTCTAGTGAACTCATTGGTCTTGGTTCTATTGGTTATGCTTGCAACTTTAATTTTGTGCTCATAATATTTCATTTTCAAACCACCAAACAGCATTCCTCGTCTGGTATTTTGCAGGACGGAAGTGCTGACATCCCTTCTTTGCTTTCCTCACCATCTTGTCTTCCCCTTTTACTTCCACCTCAGTCTTCACAGGGCTGACAGCAGTTACATTGTTATGTAGTCCTAATTATCTTTCCTTATTCTCCTGAGTGTTGATTCCGAATTTGAAAAAAGTCAGAGCATAGTGTCTATGCTATCAAACAATGCGTATTTGACAGCTTGCTGTATTATAGATCATGATGAAGACAAGTTGGCTAATGACAGTATTGCAGCTTAATTACATCTTTTTTTGTAACAAAATGGGTAAACGTGTTATAGGAAAGACTATGGAAATAAATATCACAAACTTGTAATGGTAATGGCCATGATGGAAAAGACCTTGGGAGTATTTTGCTACTCACTTTGCTGTGTGTTGGTATGTTGTCAATTTCTCCAGCATGGATTGATTTTATCATAAAAAGTATTTTTGAATATTAAAAATTAAAAGTAGCCATAGATTGTTTCTAGAAAAATTTCAGTGACAGAGATGGGATATCTTCCAGCAAGTTATTGGACAGGGAGGTTCCTGAGGCCCCCAAATCATTACAGGCCATTGCCGAGGCTCTTGGTTGCCCACCATAACTACATGGTAAGACCCTATTGCTGAAGACCAGATATGCTTGGACTGCAGGTCACTGAGAAATCAAGCTGGAGCTGAGCTGGAAACCTCCTCCCTGTTAACCAACTGGCAACAGAAAGCCAGAAAAAGCTATGGCTGCATGCAGTCCTATGGGAGAGAGAAGTCATCAACAATGATGAGCAGCAGTGGACCTTGCAAGCCTTAAGACAGGCCATTCAGTCCAAATGTGCCAACTGGGACAATAGTGGTACATCTATTGTGGGGGAAACCAACTGCTGTCTAATTGGACTGGAGGCCCGCTCCATGGGAAGGAAAGCATGCCTGGTTCTGAAGACCTAGGCAAACACCTATGGCAGGGGAGGTCGTGAGCCTTAGGAGAGTAATGCCTGCTGTTGTCTGCCTAAATACATATGTTATACCCACCAAATTGCCTTATAAGCATTTTTTAAAATGATCATGCTACTCTCACTTTTGGCTAGAGAAGCTTCTCTTTTTTAGATTGTGGTAACCACTGGGACAACTCAAAAGACACCGTAGTGCTGAGAAGAAATGACAGTGGAGTGTTCAGTACTCAGACATCTCTATCACACTTCCCGAGGCTCTGGGACTATTGCAGAATACATGGTGGAGAGATTGTAAAAGCCAAAGGAAGGGTAGGACTGCTTACAACTCAAAGTTCCAGACACAAAATGGCCTTGATATTCATGTCTTTGCGGTGCCTAATAATACCTACACATAATAGGAGAAAAAGATGATGACACTGAAACAAAACAGAGACTAATTGAGAGGGGAGGGAGATGTGAGGGAGACTGGAGAGGGAATAAATGGTTTATTGTCTATAACTATGGAAACTAGCAATAAAATGTTTTTTTAAAAATTAGGATAAAAATTAACGTAAAATTAAGTCTTTCTCTATACTCTAGAGCAAAACCAGAATAAGGCAGACACAAACCTTTTCTCTAATAAAGCTTTTGTTCCAATGGAGAGACAATCAGTAAATAAGATAAATGAGTAAAATATATAACACGGAGGGTAGTGGAAAGTACTAGGAAGAGAATAAAAGTGAGAATGAGAACGGTCAAACCAAGGGTCTGACAGTGCAGTGGGATGGACAGGTCTCGATGAGAAAGTAATCTGGATATGTTTTGAAAGTAGAATTACTATTCTTGGGGAATGACTGGATATGGAAGAACCCGGTGTCCAGAATGTCTACATGGTTGGTTGGTTTGTTTTGTCTTGGGATGCTGGGATTGATCAGTCCCAGGGCCTTGTTCTACGGGTTTTGAACTGAGCACCTGGAAGAACAGAAGTGTCACCTAGTAAGACGGAGAAGGCTGTGAGAAGGGTCAGTTTTGAGGGCAATGACCAGGGTCCCCACTCTAGCCCACTTGAGTTACTGTCATAGTTTTCTATCACCACATATCGAGTCACCCCAAAACTTAGTTGCTTCAAACAATGCTCAGGTTTGTCACTCAGGGGTTCTGTCAGCTGAGCAGTTCCCCCTTCTGCTCCCTCCCTGAAACAGTTCCCTGTCCTGGGATGTCCTTCCCCAGAACGTGAATACTCCTGGGTTTTAATGATGACTCCACAGAAACTGGGGGGGGGGGGCGCGGGGGAAGTACCAAACCTATACAGTCCTTTCCAGCAGATAATGGGTCTGTGACCAGGGCTATCTTTAATTTTTACAATTATTTTATTATTTGTGTATGTGCACGTTCATGTACATGTATGTTTGTGTGAGCATGGGTGCACATGTGCCGCAGTGTGTGTATATGCCACGTCACACACGTGTGTATATACCACATCACACACGTGGAAGTCAGAGGACAACTTCTGAGTCAGTTCTCTGCCTTTCCACTTCCTTTGAAGCAGGGTTTCTTGCTCTGGATTCTCCCTCTGCTGTTTTTTGCTGTATAGGCAGGAGTTCCCTGAAAATTCCCATCTCTACCTCCCACCTCACTGTCAGCATCAGTATACTGGGATTGCAGAAGCCCACCACATCTTGCAGTTTTTACATGGGGTTCAGGACTTGAACTCAGCCCCCCAGCTTGAGTGGCAAGCACTTTATCCGCTGATGGATGCAGCTTCCCCTAGGTGCCTATGGTAGTTCTTGTCACTGATCGTGGCAACTGTGGTTTGTGTTCACAGTGGTAGATCACCTATGAGACATCGCTTCAAGAGATAGGACTTAGTATGCAACCTGAGTTGTAATTGTGGCTGTTTGACTTGACCTATCGACTAACTGCTGTGCTTTGAATCAAGTTTATTGCTGCCACCCCGGAGAATCAAGAGAATATGAACAAGCTCCCACCCCACCCTTGTTCAAATGTCAAGACCAAAGACACCAGCACACAAAAGACAAGAAAAGGCTTATCATTCATAAGCAAGATCTCCAGGGAAATGAAGGCAGGCCTCACAATAGCTCCCAAATGTTAGGTCGAATTCAGGCTTTACCTTGATCCTCTTCCCCAACCAGCCTCAGAAGTATCAACAAGAGTCATAGATAAAGACTCCCTCCTAAACAAGAGCCACACCTGCTGTATCTCAGTATGACCTGAGGGACTGTCCTTCCTGATCCTTCCTGATCCTGAGAGTGTGTTACCACCTGAGCCCTCCACCCAACCTCATGTGACCACCTGGGCCCCAACCTGAACATTTTCCCTTTAAAAGCCCTGATCTGAACTTGCATCGAGCCTTTTTGCCACCTTTGGTGAAAATGGCCCCCAAAAATTTTCACCAAAATGGCCCCCCCCAAAAAAATTTTCACCAAAAGCAGCTCACTTTTCCTCCTATTAAAACCTTTCCTTTCAGAGTGGTTTCTCCTGGTCACTTCCATTTTAACATCTAACACCAAATAGCTTGAGAGAGCAGAGAATCTGGATCAACTTGGAGTTTTTAATTGTTCTTAGGGTACAGGTGAGTGTTCCCACTTAGGAGGGAACTCAGGTGGTTTTACTCCCACCAAAGGAGGGAGCTACCAGGCTTTCAGATACATTGCCCAAATACAGGACCAAAGGGGAGGAAGAGGGACAATAAGGCTTATAGGTGTCAGTAGTCAACCCTCAAAGAACAGTCTAACTCCATATTTTAATAGGGGTTGACAATATTTGACATTTTCTAAGATGATTTAGTGTCATTGAAATACATATTTTATATTATTTAATAAGATAAGGACTAACTACATTATCTAATAACATATATCCAAATTGAAAGACATCACATAAATGTTAATCAGTAACACAGCCAATGTATCTTGCAAAAGCCAGAAGTCACTTACACTGGTGTACTTTCTAGAATTATTTTTATTTCTGGCATTTAATAACACATCCCTGAAGACTAGTACTGAAAATAGCTAAAAAAAAGTTTGCTGATGTTTAGATACAATTGAAAAGTCATTTTTCTCACTAACATTCGATATTGCACCCATCAATATCCTCACCAATCCTCTGTTGTTCTGGACAATGAGAGCAATGCTGAGGGTTCTTGACCAAATCTGGGGTTGGAGGAAACTGTATCTGTCAACAAAAATTTTCGTCTCCTATGGCACAACAGAACTAAAACCTTTCCATGTGAATCAAACATTCCATTTAGAACTCTGGCTCCACATTAAGGGACGTGGACTGAGGACGAAGAGACGGTCAGAGATCTAGGTTGATGCTATCTTGACCAATCATGTCACAGAACGACCTTGTGGCTTAGCTCAGGTGTTTACACTCCAGGTCCCCTCTGTGCAGTGAAAAATAGCTGCAATACGAATGCTGGCAAATTCTCAGGTAGAAAAAAAAAATTAAGAGTCCTTAGAGATGTGGAGGACAGGTAGCCAATTTCTAGAAAGTAGAGCATTGTCCTTGGATGACCACGGGTGCAGGAGCGAGACAGCAGACCAGCAATGGCAGGGCACTACCAGGATCTCCTGAATGCTGCCTGGTGGCATGAGGTGAAGCAGTGCACATGACCACAGGTGAGCACTGCAGAAGCTGGAGCTCTGCTTTTGCCCAGCATTGCAGATATAACCAAGTTAGTGATTCTGAGATTTTAAACACATGATAGAGGCTGACAGTGAACCTCTAGGGAGGAGGGAGCTGCACAAGAAAGAAAATGTAATCGTGATGTGCTGCTAGATTCTGCTGAAATCCCCTTTCAGGGTGCTGGTGAAGTATACTGCCGGGTGTGCACCACCTTGAAGGAGGCTGCTGCAGGCCAGGCAGCTCTCAGCCTGTAACCAGAGATGCAAGACACATGCTCATAGGAGTCAGGAAGGGAGGCTGTGCTTCCTTCTGCCAGTGTCCTTCACTGTCATGACCGTTGGAAAAATATCGACAGGATCCACTCCAGTGATACAAAGGGGAAAAAAAGTCTATCATGAAGCAGACAGATCATCCGTTGGTAACTGGCACACATGGATATAGTGGAGCAGCTCACGTTACTCTGGTTTCCATTCATATATTTGGCACTTCCTGGGCCATTCAAATCTAGAGATTTCTGACTCCTTTCAACTCTTGGAAATATTTTTATGACTTTTTTTTAATATCTTTACCTACAGTTTCTCTGTCTTTTCTACATTATATCGCTTTATATTTCTCCTCTTTTCTCATCTCCTTTCTTCTCCAGTAAGGGGAATGTCTTCAAGTCTATTTCTGACTTTTTATTGCATGTGTGTGTGTGGTGTATATGTGTCATATGTGTAGAGGCACATGTGTTGGGGGTTGGATGCATGGATATAGTTTTGATTGACAGATCTCTGATGTCATGTTGCTGAGCATTTTTCTTATATTCCTTCTGGCCATTTAAATCTACCCAAATTTGTCAAATTAAATAATATGATTAATTATAATTTTAAAAGCTACTGTTTTCTTTAGGTTGATTACAAATTTATTCTATATCTTGTGGGGTTTTTATGTGAATACACTAACAACCAATGGAAGGTACACTTTCAAAGGGAGTGATCTAACAGTCTCCTCTCTCTAGTCCTCCTGTGGGTCTTTTATGAATGAAATGCATTTTCTCAAATTCATTTACTTGTTTTCTTTTATCCCTTTAATTGCTTATTTGTTCTAGGATTAATTTTCTCTTACCTCATCAAGTCGTCACTGTTTTTGTCTTTCCTCTAATATCTGGTATTCCTTGCTTGTGTTCAAAAGTAAAGTAATAGGAATTCACTTCCAGGCAATGGAATCATGGGAGGAGACTTACCTATAACCTGAATAAAATGTTTTTCTCAATGAATCAAGAGTTCTCAAGATACTGAATACCTGGCAATGAAAGAAAGCAGTCCCCCCAAGAACAGAAACAAAGGCAAACCCTATGAGACACCAGTTTCTGCCTGAAGAGACTTTTCTAGGCCATAGCACAAGAAGGAGGAAACTGGAAAGAGCCCAAATGTCTATCAGCAGATAAATGGATAAGAAGATTGTGGCATGGAATACTAATCGGCAATAAAAGGGAATGAACCATTGACATGTGAAGCAATATAAATAGATCTCAAATTATGATGCTAAATAGAAGAATCCATATAAAAATACACTCTGATTCCATTTATATAAAATGATATAAAGTTCAACTTATTCCTAGTATCAGGAGTCATATGGGTGTTTAAGAATGAAAGAAATAGGAATTTTTTAAAGGGATAAGAGGTATATGATTGATATATTTGTTATGGATACATACATGTCAATGGGAAAACTGTATAATAGCACAGGAAACAGTTGTTCTCTTAGAGACAATACCTTTGCACCACAATTAAGAGGGCTCTGCTCCAGAGTATCCATACCACTAACACCAATTTCCTTTAGAAAGTACATTATGGTCCTTAGAAATCTCTATTCTCTCTCTCTCTCTCTCTCTCTCTCTCTCTCTCTCTCTCTCTCTCTCTCTCTCTTTAAAATCTTAACTCTAGATAAGCTTTGTTACCTGAGGTGGTTTAATTCAGGTGTTCCCCATAAAGTTATGTGTTTTGAATGTTTGATCCCCAGCTGACGGCAATTTTGGAATTGAAACCTTGTTGGAGGTGTGTTGTTGGGTGCAGGGTTATGGGTATTATAGCAGCTTCCCCTTGTCAGTGTTTGGCACACTGTCCTGTTGCTGTTGTTCACCTGATGATGGCCAGGAGGGAATATTCAGCCTCTGCTCATACCACAGTTTTCCTTGTCATCACAGAACTTTCTTTTGAGTCTGTAAGCCAAATTAAACCCTTTCCTATATAAGCTGCTTCTGGTCAGGTTGTGTCAGCAACCAGAAGCAGACTACAACAGTTATATTGGTGCCAGAGAATGGGATCAGTCATTGGTGCTAGAGCCCTGATTTTGTGGCCTGGCCTTTTGGAACTAATTTGCAGAAGGAATGTGGAAGGATCTGAAGCCTAAGCCTTCCAGTGCTATAAGCACAGCTTGAAGGACCTGAATACAGTAACAGCTATGGACTGAGAGGTTTGGCTTATGAGGGTGAGAAAGAACTTTGCCAAGACTGGTCTAAAAGCAGTTTGTGTGAGAGGCTTGCTGCATTCTGCCTGCCTGTGACCTGAGAACATGTGCAGGGTTGCCTTGCACAGAAATGGACTGGTGTGAGCAGATGGAGATGGCACAGAAAAAAAGGAAATCTTTGGGCTGAAACTGCTGCCCAGTCAGCTGCAATTGTTTGAGAGATTACAGCCATTGAGATTGGGCCAGCTGGTCTGCATTGGGATAGCCAGAAGAATGCGGACTCTTTGAAGTAGGGGACCTGAATGTTGAAGTTTTCCTGCTCTTCAAAGTTGGCTTTATTCCCCACTAGATGAACAAGTTGGTAGTCCACTTGGTACTATGGAGTGTAATAAATGCAAGAAGAGAGGGTCATTGGATGTACAACATGGATTTGTATTTTGGAAAGGAGAAGCCCAATGGAGCCATGAGGATGAACCAGGAGTTGCAGTGGAGACCCGATGGAGATGCTAGCACTGGATGAAGTTTTCCAGGACTGTGAGTTGTCTAGCTGGAGGGGCAGAATTGGAACTCCAGAGACTTGTCACATCACTGGTTAGAATTATTGGCCTTGGAGTTATAAAGTTTGATGTTGCCCTATTTATTTTAAATATTGTATTAGTTCAATATGTCTTTGCTATGCTCATGCCATCTTTTGCAGTATTAATGTTTATTCTGTGCCATTATATTATATTTTATTTTCTGGTATTACTGTTCAGTTGAAAGACCTTGAACTATGGGAATGTTTAAACATCATAGAGATTGCTAGAAACTATGCGTAATTTTGGAGTTGGGCTGGGTGCATTGCATTTTACAACATGTATGGTTATCAGTTTGTGGGAGCCAGGGGCAGAATGTGGTGGTTTGATTCAGGTGTCCCCAATAAATATGTGTTCTGAATGCTTATCCCCAGCTGATGGCAGTTTTGGAATTGGAACCTTGTTGGAGATGAGTTTATGGCAGTTATAGCCAGCTTCCCCTTGCCAGTGTTTGGTGCATTCTTCTGCTGCTGTTGTCCACCTGATGTTGACCAGGAGGTGATGTCCACCCTCTGCTCATGCCATCATTTCCCCTGCCATCATGGAGCTTCCCCTAGACTGTGTAAGCCAAAATAAACCCGTTCCTTCCACAAGCTGCTTTCAGTTGGGTTCTTTGTGCCAGCAACGAGAAGCTGACTACAACATGAGCCATTCCTAGACTATCTACTAAAAAGAAAATTGCTCATGACAACATCAATTACCTCTTCTTAACACCAGGGCCAAGGGGACTATAATTCAGTTGATAAAGCTCTTGTCTAGCATGCACAAGACCCTGGGATCAATCCCCATTACCACATGCACACATACAAAAGATTGAATTAAGAATAGGGTTGGAGAGATGGCTCAGCGGATAAGGCACTTGCCTTTGGTGCCTAAGGCCCTGGGTTCAATTCCCCAGGACCCACATAAGCCAGACCCACAAGGTGGTGGCCCTGGTGTTCTCTCTCTCTCTCTCTCTCTCTCTCTCTCTCTCTCTCTCCTTGAAAAATAAATAAAAAAAATTTTTTTAAAAAAAAGAATAAAATTGGGGCTGGAGAGATGGCTCAGCGGTTAAGGCACTTGCCTGCAAAGCAGAAGGACCCGAGCTCGATTCCCCATTAACCACGTAAAGCCAGGTACACAAGGTGGAGCATATGTCTGGAGTTCGTTTGCAGTGGATGGAGGCCCTGCTGTGCCCATTCTCTCTCTGTGTTTGTCACTTTCTCTTTCTCACTCTCTCAAATAAATAAAATATATTTTTATTTAAAAAGAATAAAAGTGGCTGAGGCCAGGATACATCTTTAGTTAACATTCACAAAACCCCCAGTCTTAAAAAGGATTGGTAATTTATTAGACACCTTTCTAGAAAGATGTGATCTGTAGCAGGATGGCAGCATCTTGGTACAAGACCAGAAGAAGCAATCAACTATGCCGCAATTAACGCAATTAAGACACAAGATTAGAAATGGTAACATATTTTGAAGTTCTAATGAAATGAAGAGTCATAATATCACGCCCATGGAAATGGAAGAGTGAGCTACACTGTCTGCTGAAAAGGGGGAAATACTGTGCACACTGACTGTCTCTGGCATTGGGAAGAGTCAAGAAGTATTGTGACCGTTCAAGAAGTCCAACCCACAGTATCAATCTTCCCTACCCCATCTTATTAAAGTGTCAACTTAAAAAAAAACAACCAGTGCTATGTCAAATATTGACTAGTATTAAAATTCATCCAGACATCAAAAATTGGAAGACAGTCTTGATAGATATGTCTACAATGATAATGTTTTGGCTCCAGGCTCCCTCTACTGTCCCCAAAACAATAAACAAACTTTTATAAATTTCCTCCTGGCTAGATTCAAATATTCATAAAAGCCAAGACAAGCACAATGTTGTGCAATAATAGAGGATATCCTTGGTATGATAATCAGAAAGTTCAATATTTGGAGGGAGGTGAAAATATAAATGAATTGGCAAGATATGTATAGGTAGGACAATGTGAAGTTGCATTTTTTGACCATTTCTTATCTACAAATGTGCATTTCATCTAATTTAAGCCAATATTTTAAATGTTTCAGTGAATATCAGAGCATGTGTGTTTTGCCTGAAGTGGTTGTTACTTTTCATAAGAACTCTCTAATATGAAACTCCCTAAATTCAATAATTTACATATTTCTTGGCCAAAATTTACTAAGCTATTTTAAGTTCAGTGCTTTATAATACTACTTGTATTGTAACTTTGGTTCAGGGGAAAGAAATCTGCTGTTTGGCTTTTATAAAGAAATAAAATGTGCCATATAAATGAAATGTAGAAAAAAATATAAAAGAAATGTAGAAAAGCCATATGTTTACAAGAGGAAAGCTGGAAAATAAAGCTGTCGTTAACATTTGAACTGTGAAAAGAGGAAGCAGGGTCATTTGCATAGACTTCAAACAATCTCACAATATTGAGAAAAAAAGGCAAATCCTTGAAAGAATTAGAGGTAAAAGCCAAAGTCAATATGCTTCTAACAGCCTGGTGTTTTGGAGCAGCTAACAAAAAAGAATCTTGGGGTAAGTTCACACTTTGCACAAAATAAATATTAATTCTGTTGTTGGTAGTTTTCCAAAAAAAGTTAATATTTTACCATTCAGAATTTTCAGTTTCTTAAGTTTGCCTTTGAAGCTCAAAGAATGCCTTTTGAAGTTGATAGTCTTAAAATTCAGTCTAAGAATGAAAGATGTCATCAAAGATTTATTTACAAAGATGTTCACTAAGGCTTTTTTTTTTTTTCAGCTTTTTTTCAAGGTAGGGTCTCACTCTAGCCCAGGCTGACCTGCAACTCACTTTAGTCCCAGGCTGGTGTTGAACTCCCAGTGATCCTCCTACCTCCTCCTGAGTGTTGGGATTAAAGACATGTGCCACCAAGCCCAGTTTAAAACCTTATTTTTTATAGTTACTCTTCACCATTTACATCTTATGTCCAGCATATAACCCAGTATACAGTTCTCAACAAATAGAAGAAAAGTTGGAAAGTTGGAAAAAGTTGCCAAATTAGGGACCAGCTGAATCAGTTATGGGTAAATTATATATATATATAATATATATATATATATGTTTTGAAGACTTAAAGACCTCATGTATACTATCAAATACAAATGTTACTAAGCCAATATACATGTGCACAAAAGAGGATTAGATGTAAAAATAGAATTAGTGACTGGCTGAAGTGATGGAATTCTGAGTAGGTTTAATTAATTTCATTTGTGTTTCTTATGTTGTGAGCTGTCCATCATGAGCATGTTTTAGTGTTCTGTGGCATGGGTGGGTTTGGGGGTGTTTGTTTAGTTTTGTTCATACTGCTAGGCATTGAGTCCATGGCCTCACATATAGTAGACACTGCCTTTCCACTAGATGATACATCTCTAGCCTCTATATTAGTTTTATAATCATAAAAACACTAAATATTTAATCATTTTCTGTAGTGAGCCATTCCTGTGAGGTAAGGGGGCAGGGCCGGGTCCTGCCACTCCTATCTACTGGTTGCCACGTGGTCCTCTTCTTTGTTTGAGAGCCTGCTGACCACACCTGTAAGATGGCGCTGGTTTCTGCTCCCTACCTCCACGGAGGTATGCATTCCAGGGGATTATTAACTCCTTGTATGGAAATGGCTTAATGCCTGGCATGCTTCCGTGTATATGGACCAATTGTGAATGTATACGTATGTAATACTGATAGGTTGTAGTTTGACTTAAAAATCCCTGCACATCCTGAGCGCGGGAAGGAAGAAGAGAAGAAGAAAGAAGAAGAATGAAGAAGTAACTAGTAAGATTGTAACTTACAAGGTCTCCTGAACAAAATTGCTGCAGAGAAGAACTCGTGGTCGTGTTCTTTCTTGCTGGTCAAGCTGGGACGCAACAATTTTCATATTATGCTCTGCTAACATTCAGACCTGTAATAAAAATGTCACCATTTAAAAAAATCTGTGGAATTGGTACTAAGGATGTCATGGTAGAGTGTTTGCCTAGTAGGAGCAAAGACCTGGGTTCAACCCCAGCACCCAAGTGGGAAAACTAAACAAAAGGCCATGGAGTGTAATAAAAAGTGGTTATACCAAGAGTCGAGATTTGTTTTGTTTTGCTTTGCATGCATGTGTGATGTCCATACGCTTGTTTGTATGTGTGCCTCACATTTACATGGGTGTTGGCAATTCATCTCAAGTCCTCATGCTCCCAAAGCAGGTACTTTGCACACTGGGCTCTCTCCAGGCCCCAGTGACCCCCTATTAAAGCCTCTGACTTTCTCCTTTACTTGTTTGGAACAACCCCTCCCTAGACAGATACTTTTGTTAACTTATTCTGTGTCTGAGTGCCCAGGCCAGAGCTCTCTCAGCTTGGCTTTATTTTTAAGTATTATAACAATAACAACTTAGGTACAAAAGTTATAAACATAGGTGAACTGAGCTTAATTGTAATGCCTTTTCAACAAAGAGAAGTAAAGGAACCATTGTGGATTTGAATAAGGACCAAGCCAGGCACTCTTCCTAAAGATCTTTAATCCTGACAGCTAACCTGAAAGCAAATACTATTATTTAGATGGAGTGAAGCAGAAAGAACAATACTATATACAGATCAGGGCTGAAGAGATGGCTCAGTGGTTAAGGCGCTTGCCTCCAAAGCGTAACAACCAAGGTTTGATTCCACAGTACCCGCCTAAAGCCAGATGCAAAGTGGTGCATGTGTCTGGAGTTTCCTGTTCAGTGGCTAGAGGCCCTGGTGTTCTCTCTCTCTCTCTCTCTCTCTCTCTCTCTCTCTCTCTCTCTCTCTCTCTCTCTCTCTCTGAAAATAAAATATAAAAATGAGTTATAGATCATGTGTCAGGGCTCTACTTACTCTCTTTCCTTCCATGTTCTGCATCCTCACATTGCATTTGAAGACGTTGATGTCCAACGTGGAAAGCATATTTCAACTGATCCATTGTTACCCTTTCTTTCACGAACAATAAATGAACTTTGAAAACTCTGCATGTTTTGAGATCTTGTTGGACTGGATAAAAAGTGAAAGTTTAAGTCAATTTGATGTTCTTTTACACTTCTTTAGGACAATAGGAATAAACGGTCTGCCATTATCTACTAACACTAAGCATGTTCAACAAAATTAATGTTTTCATATGTGATCAAGAAATATATTGAATTTTCCTTGCCTTGACTGAGCAAAAGCTCATGCATCATGTGTCAGACATCTGCTATATGTGTCCCTGTCTTAGGGAAAGTGGTGGTTTGCTCTGTCCTTACCAAATGAGCATGTACCTGACTTCACCGAGTTCCTTAAACCTCTCTTCTGGCTTTTCTTTCCCCTTGCTTTCCTATCATCCGTGATTCAGCAAGATTAGAGAGAGAACGTAGGCAGATAAGTCAGAGAATTTCAGAATAACTGAATCTTTGTATACACTTGGTTCTTGAATGGTTTGGCTGGTTCTTACTTATAATAATGTTATAATTAAGCATCTCATGCATAAAACAACATTTTTATCACTTAAATCTCACAACCACCTGTTATGTACATGTCCCTAGAGGGCCATTAATACCAGAGGTTAGATACTGTTTATACTTATCTTCTGGCTACTAAACGAAATTCGAATCCAGATTGGATTCCAACAACTCAGCCTTCCTTCCTTCCTTCAAAACTCGTTGCCTAGCAACAAGTTCTCTGCATCCTAAGTGAAGAAAGGCCACCCATTTGTTTTTCCCTAGAAAATAAACTTGAGAGGCAACTGGGAAACAGGAAGATCTCCGGTAGCCCGGCTTGGAGAGCAGCTCGAGGCTCAGGTTCTCAAGCCCTGAACCGGACTCTGGGATCCATGGGAAACCCGGAATCTTCTTGGGGTGATCCCTGCAGGTTGGGGGACGTAATTCAGAGAATATTCGTTCATCCCATTCGTTCCCCATCGCTCCCGGCTAGAGCCATCGGTTTACTCCCCAAGATTAAAACCAGAAGCAGGCCGCCAAGCCCCTGGCCCTCTCCACCTAGACTCAGGGTGACCTATGGACGCCAACCTTCCAATGACCCCGGCTTCGGACTCTGTCAGAGTAACCAGGTTCCGGGCGCAAATCAGTCCCAAAGTGTTCATCCCCAAACTGCCTCACAGCCGGAGCACCACGACCTCAGGGCGCTAAGCAAGCC
>PVHP010001125.1:89208-114772 GCA_004024765.1 Zapus hudsonius
GGTCCAGGCCCAGCCCCGCCCCCTCAACCCCAGATTGGTTCAGACTCCGCCCCGCCCCGCTCCACCCCGCTCGCCCCGCCCCGCCCCGCAGCCCCAGGGCTGTGCAGTGCGCTCAGCTTTCGCCGCCACCCCTCGCGTCTCCCTGGCGACGCGGCGGCGTCTCAGGCTCCGGGCTCCGGGTCCAGAGCGAGTGGCGAGCAGGGCCGGCCTTTGGGGTCGGCCCTCCGCGGAACAGCTGTGAGAGGGCCGGCGGCGGGTAAGGAGCGCCCTGTGACCGCGAGCCGCCCCTTCCTTATCCCCGCCGGCGGCGGGACCCGGCGCTCAGCCCCGACGCCGGAACTCGCGACCTTCTCTGCCCCTCCAGATTGGGGTTCCGGGTCCCCACGGCCGCCGAGGCCACGCCCGAGAAGGTAAGCTGGACGCTGCGGGCGGAGTCCGGTCTTGACACCTGGGCCCCCTCCCCAAGTGCGCCCCCAGGGCCTCACGGGCCCACCGGCGCCCCTGATGGCTTGGTTCTTTGTAGGGCCAGCGCGCTCTACTCCTGGCTAAGAAGTCACTCCTTGCCCGTGGAACCTGCTTGGCCATAAAAATTTGGTGAAGTTTGGACCTTCCGAAACTTATCTTTTATCTGCAACATAAAGGGTTTGGACAGTGGATCGCCTCCAAGATCCAACTTGCGTAGCTTGAAATTTTCAAAATTCTTTCCGACTCCCGAAACTTCTCATTCCACACTGCACCTTAGCAGCGTTTAAGGAACACATGGCTCTGAGGGGTAGGTGGAAGACTGAGTCGCTTCTCTGCCCAAGAGAGCCCACGGGAACTTGGAAAAAGTAAATCTTAAAATGACATTTTAAAAAAATTATTTCATTCTCCTGAAAACAAAATGCAATGATTCCCAAATCCAATTTATTGGAATTTTATTTCTGGTAATTAAAATTGTTGGTTAAATATATATATCCTGAAAACAGTAGCAGAACTGCTCTTTATATCTTTCCCAGAAACAAATTTCAATTTTCGTAGGAATTCTACTACGCTCATTCCAGAATGCCAGAATTCTCCACCTTGCTCCGTCTTTTCTCTCCTCATTTGTCTGTGCAACCTCAATCGTGTACTTAGAATCAGTCTCATTAGCAGTACACTTACTTTCAGGACCTGTCGTTTGCTGCAGGTAATAATAGTAATAGAAGGAAGCTATGTGATCTCAATCCCACTAGGAGATGAGTACTGCTGTTATTTACTCTAAGCTTTTCTGTTAACCTGTAAAATTAATATGGCTTAGGTAGTTATATTGATCCTCATTTTATACTTAAGAGCTGAATCATAGAGCAGTTAAGGAATTGGCTCAACATTACACAAACTGCTGAAATTTTAACACAAGCTATCTGACTATAGGACTATATTGTGCTGCAAGTGAGGAAATAAGCAAAATCTATAGTCCTTTTAAAATGTGATAGATGATCATTGAAATCTTTTTTTTTTTTTTTTGAGGTAGGGTCTCACTCTAGCTCAGGCTAGCCTTGAACTCATAGGGATCCTCCTAACTCTGCCTCTCCAGTGCTGGCATTCAAAGGCGTACACCACCATGCTTGGCTGAAATAATATTTTATGCCTTAAAGCTATGCAATTAAATATTGTTCCTGGGCTAGGGAGATGGCTCAGCAGTTAAAGGTGCCTCTTGCAAAGCCTGCTAGCCTGGGTTCAGTTCCCCTGTATCCATATAAAGTCAGGTGTACAAAGTGGCACATGCATCTGGAATTTGTTTGCAGCGGCAAGAAGCCCTGGTATGTCTCCCTCTTTAAATTTCTAATTGCAAATAAATAAAAATATTGTCCCTGCACTGTTAAGTTTTTTCCCACTAAGCTCTTTGAGGATAGAGGATAGTAGTGTTATCTTTTCCACCACAATTGCAGGCCAGAACATATACCTATTCATTTATTCTTTGCCAATTAGAATACAAGGTTGTTTAAAAAAGTAAATAGAACAGAAGATCATTGCATAAATACAAGAAAGAAAGCATGTCATGTCTGTGGTAGTTTGAATGTGATAGTGTAAATGGACGGCCCTATAGACACAAACATTTTATTTTGTTTTGTTTTTTAAATTGAACTTGTAACTTGGGTCTCCAGCCATACGGCTGGAGGAGATGTCATTGGAGGCAGATCCTAGAGTCCAGCCCTAAGGTGTGTTTGAGGGCAGATCTGAATTCCAGCCCAAAGGTGTAGAGAGAGCAGTTTGAGCTCTTGAGGTTCAAGTTTGTACTTGCTTGCTTGCTTTTGGTGTGTTTGCTGACTGTTTGCATTTGTGGTGCTGGCTGTTGGTGGTGTCTCTCTGCTTGGATTTGTGAAAGACAGCCAGCTTCTTCTACCATAGATGGAATAAAACCCTTCCTCCCATAAACTGTCTGGTTGGATGTTTGTTCCAACAACATGGAGCTGACTGCAACAGTGCCTTCTAATGTTACAAGAGAAACCTAAAAATAATATTTTGGATCTGTAACTTCAGTGTGGTTAATTCATTTGACAGTAGGTTTGAGGACTCTGTCGTCCACATGAAACCTAGCTGATCCCAGTTGCTGTTGGGGAGCTTTGCCTAGAGAAGTGGGTATATGAGATAGCTTTCATCCATGTTCGGGAAGTAAGTCTTTAAAATCGGGGGCATATGCTCTTTGTCAATTTGAATTAGCTATACTTCAATCAGTGCCCACATGTGGATCGTGGCTACCATTTTGAATAGCAGAACTTTAGTTCATATGTTCTTTTCCCTTCCTTCCCTACTTCCTTCCTTCCCTTCCTTCCGTTCCTTCCATTCCTTCCTCTCCATCTCCCTCTCTCTCTTTCTCTTTCTTTCTTTCTTTCTTTCTTTCTCTCTCTCTCTCTCTCTCTTTCTTTCTTTCTTTCTTTCTTTCTTTCTTTCTTTCTTTCTTTCTTTCTTTCTTTCTATGAGGTAGAATCTCACTCTAGCCCACGATGAGCTGGAACTCACTCTGTAACCCAGGCTGGCCTTGAACTTAAAGTTCTAACTACCTTAGCCTCCAGAATGCTGGGCTTAAAGGAGTGTTCCACCACATCTGTCTTTCTCTTGCTTTCATATTTCTTTCTCATTCCAGTCATTCAGCAGACACTGATTGAGCACAAATTCTGCAGCATTGAGTGCACTAGACACTAAAGGTAGTCCTTGCACATGAAGTCCTTATTTTTACTTAAATAATACACTGAACGTCCGCAAACATGGGTAATCACATACTTATGCTTTAATAGATCTTGTAATGTGCATTTGACGTATAAAGTTTATCAGATATGTTCTCTGATTAATACTACCTTTTAAATTTTTCTTGTTCTTATTAAACACAAGTATCTGTATTTTCCTCCATTTTTTTTCTCAGACTCATTCCCACAAATTCTGTGGGCTATTCTAAGTCCATCATGTGACTTTATATCTTTCCGTTGGTTCTGTTTATCCTGTCAGTATCTGGGTGCCTTTGAACTGAGGTAGAACATACACTCATAACTAAAATTCAATTTCTTTCTCTCTGGCCTCTCTCTTCCTTCTCTTTCCTTTCTGTGCTGGAGATTGAACCCAGGGTCTTGCATACATATGTTAAGCAAGTGCTCTACTACTGAGTTTTTAACCTTTTTAAACTTATTATATATCTTTGATGTGTATATGGGGCACACCAGGGCCTCTTGCTACTGTGAATGAACTCCAGATGCATGTGCCACCTTGTGCATCTGTCTTTACATGGGTACTGAGGAACTGGACCTGGGCCCTTAGACTTTACAAAGAAGCAATCTTAACCAACCCCAATAGACATGCCTCCCAGCTTTCATTTCTACAGTGCTCCTAATATGTGTCAGGCTCTGTGCTAAACACTTTATCCATTCTACCCATTTAATCTTTACAATACTTCAGGGAAGTAGGCGATGGGAGAACTGGTACTTAAAGAAGTTAAACAACTTTCCCAGACTCACCTGGCTAGTGACAGAACTTCATAGTTACAGCCTTCCTGTCCTTTCTCGCTCTCCAGCTTTCATGGGCTGCAACATTCCACCCTTACTTGGATGCATTATTAGTGTACCTGGTGAAATGAAATGGAGATAGACACATCTCAGCTTTTGATTGATACCCAGCCTCAGCTCAGTCCTTTATTACTAACTAGGAAGTGTTCCTGTAATCTCTTTTCCTAAAAATGAACTCCTGGGGAGTAAAACTCAAGAGTTGGAAATGACAGGAGGGCTCTAACTATGAAGGTCATGGAGTACCTGTCCTGCCAGATCATCTTAGATTTCTTGTTAAGGCCTATTTACTTCATTGTTCTGACCTAGAATCAAAGAAACGTCTTTTATTAATCTAGTTTGGTTTCTAACAGCTACTTCTACTTTTCTGATACACTTCAGCTCTCTATGAGCTACTCAGAGAAGAATCAATTTAATAACAATTAACGTCTGGTTTGGTCAGGGTTCCCCAGAAGCACAGGCTAAAGCAAAAGTTAATACTGCTTTACTCCAGAGTGAGTCAGTGGGAGGGAGACAGATGTAAAAACAGAAACAATGGAAACTAATGCAGCTTTGCTTTTATTGTCCACAGTCTTGGCCCAGAATTTTGTATTCCAGAAATCTCCAGGTACGTAATCATAAGCATTTTGAAAGTGTGGCTTGGCACCCACCATGGCTCAAGGAACTTTACGGAAGAGGGATGGAAAGGACATAAGAGTCATGGTGGGGTATTAGTCAGAGGCAATGTCCCCCTCATAACTGTCTCCTGTTTGCACACTCAGTCCTCCATCCCATGGAGCATCAGCAATCCTACTTAGGAGGGTCCTCAGTGGGATGGGGGCAAGAAGGAGGGAAACAATGGTACCAACACAGGACTTGTACGTACAAAGTTTTTACTTATGAATAAAAATAAAATAAAAGTCTGGGGCTGGAGAGATAGCTCAGCAATTAAGGCACTTGCCTGTAAAGCAGAAGGACTTGAATTTGATTCCCCAGGACCCAAGTAAAGCCAGATGCACAGGGCAGCACATGCATCTGGAGTTGGTTTGCAGTGGCTGGAGGCCCTAGTGTGCTCATTCTCTCTGTCTTTCTGTCTCCTCCTCTCTCTCACTCTCTCAAATAAAAAAAAAACCCTCTGGCTTGTGATGTAGTTCCAAGTGTTAGATGGGGGAGCAAATAGATTGTTAAGAGTGTGATAATTTTAAGTGTGACCTTTTCCATACTTGAAAAAAACCTTAAAAGTTTACCTCTTTACAGTTAGAATGAAATTTATCCAGATACATAAAGAGCTAAATTTTGGGAAAGTCAATCCTATACTTGGGTAACATAGAAAGGCAAAAATTATAGTGAAAACATTGTAATGTATACTAGCAATACTTGTGGTAATTTATGAGATTAAAAATTACTAAGTATGGAGCTGGAGAGATGGCTCAGTAGTTAAGGCACTTGCCTGCCAAACCTAAGGACCCAGGTTTGATTCTCAATACCCACATAAAGCCAGATGCACGTGGCACATGCACCTGGGGTTTGTTTGCAGCCGCTGGAGGCACTGGCCACCTATTCTCTCTCTCTCTCTCTCTCTCTCTCTCTCTCTCTCTCACAAATAAAAAATTTAAATTATTAAATATGTATTTGGATAAAATTAAAGATTTGTCAGCATATGTATTTGTTTAAATAATACTTAAAATATAATATCTTGATATATGGAAACCATTCACCTTCCTTTTATTGACATATTCTACAAGCTGCTTTTCTTGGCATCAGTAATCTGGATCATGGCAGAGTTTGATTTACTATCATGTTTTGTTGAAGTAAGGGAGAGAAGTAGTGTAAATGTAAGCTGAGGTTGATATATAATTTCCACAGTCAGCTCAGAGGGAAAGAGGGTCCTATGCCTGCTGTTGGTTACCTTTGGGTCTGGAATCCAAGTTATGTGAACCAAAGAGGCTTGTTTAATACATCACCACTGTTCCATGAAGAATCATTCCTGCATCTCTGCTTTTATGAACTCCAAGGTGAAATGGGGAGGAGTAATATTGATTTCTCTAAATTTTTAAACTCTATTCTATAGTCCAGAGCAATACATGCTACATTTAAATTTTTTACAAGTGTTTAGAGACTTACAAAGTAAATATCTTGGTTTTCTTGCAGAAATTATCTAGACAAGGATTCTGTAAAGGTAAGAGATGTAAGGCTAGGGGTGTAACTCAGTTTGTAGAGTGCTTGCCTAGCATGTATGAAGCCTGGGTTCCAGCCCTAGCCCTGCATAAACTCGACACGGTGGCATATGCTCATAATGTCAGCATTTGGGAGGAGAATCAGAAGTTCAAGGTCATCCTCAGCTACACAGAAGAGATATAAATTAGTTTTCATACTGCTTTGGTTCTCTTTTACCATCAATTTGTATAGTTTAAGATAATTGACTTTAGTATAAATTACATCTTAGCCTAATAGTAGAAATGTTTATATAAAGGCTCTTAATATTTATTTTTTTCAAATATACCAAACTAAAATAGTAATGGTAATGCTAGTTCTTATTCTTCTTCTATTTTAGGCACCAAAAAACAGATATAATGGCAGATTTCTAGTGTTTAATCCAAAGGGTAAGTGATTTATTACTTAGAGTGTGTTTGACTATGATTTTTTGTCCCAGATATTAATTAAGAAAAATATTGGACTGGTTGAATGTGATCATATGGTTTAGTAATTATATCCTTTATTATGCAAGCTATCTTTTAAAAGATCCTAACTATAAATACCTCCCAATTAAAAGTTTATATTAGAGATAGCACTATTGAAAAATACTGTAAATTTTTTCCTTTCTTTCAGAAAAAAATGATGATGGAATCCAATGAAGCAATGTCAAAGTAAGAACATGTTTTGACTCTGCAGCTGATCTGTCACATGCCTTTGAAGCAATTAGAAGTAGATTATGCATCCATTTGTCACCTAATTAAACTTGAACAGCCAGAAGTGCAGAAGTGTGGAGGCCAGCACTGTAATTTTTGCTTCAGTACAAGCAAGTGTTATTTAAATAGAAGGGAATTTAAAATGGAAAATTAGCTTTGATTAAAAATGCAGAGGTACAGATAATATTTATTTACTTTAAAATCAGGTATTCTTGACTCACTAGAACATGCATTGTTAATGCTAACTAAAGAAAAAAATCACACAAAATAGTTGAAGAAACTAGTATTTTAAAAACACAGTGCAACATCAATTTAATTTTTAAATATTAGTAGCTTTGGGAGCTCTGTTACTGAGTCTATGAAATATTATAGTTTGAATACATTATACATTGAATACATAAAATACATTCATAGGGATTATTAACAAGCTGGTTAGGAACAACTAGGATGATATACTTATATTAAAATTCATATTATTGGGTCTGGAGAGATGGCTCAGCAATTAAGACACTTGCCTGCAAAACCTAAGGACCTGGGTGAGATTCCCCAAGTACCCATGTAAAGACAGATACACAAGGTGGCACATGCACCTGAGGTTTGTTTGCAGTGACTAGAGGCCCTGGTGTGCCTATCCCCCACTCTCTCTCCCTCTCTCCCTCCCTCCTGCAAATAAATAAAAAATATTTTTAAAACCACTATTTTAAAAATTTTATATTATTAGGGTTGGGAATGTAGCTGGGGATATATTATCTAACACACCACAGGCTCTAAGTTAGATCCCAGCACTGTGCTTTAAAAACTAACATTGGGTGGGCTTGAGAGATGGCTCAGCTGTTAAGGCACTTGCCTCTAGTGCCTAAGTCCCCCTGTTCAATTCCCCAGGACCCATATAAACCAGACCCACAAGGTGGTGGCCCTGGTTCGTTCTCTCTCTCTCTCTCTGTCTCTCTCTCTCTGTCTCTCTCTCTCTCTCTCTCTGCTTGAAAATGAATAAATAAAAAAAACTAACATTGGGGCTGGAGAGATGGCTCAGTGATTGAAGGCACTGGCTAGTAAAAACTGACATTAATTTGCTTATTTTAAAGAAATTATTTATTTATTTGTATGTGGGTGGTAGGGTCTCTTTGACACTACAGATAGATGCCAGACATTTACATCATTTATTATTATTTTTTGTATCCAGCTTTACATGAGTGATTGGGGAATTAGTTGCTGAGCCATTTCCCCAGCTCCTTAGTTTATTTTTTAATACTATTGGCTGATGAAAATTCTTTACACAACACATATTTCAATTTTTACACTATAGGAGCTAAAATATCTACCTTGTCTTTTGTTGAAAAATTTATATATTATATAAATACAATATATGCACTAAAGAGAAGGTGATATGTAGCAGATTGATACAGAGGACTACTATTTGTTTCAATCATCAAAAAAGCTATCAAGTATATTTAATTACCATTATATATGTATCCTATTACATTGTTGGAGGCATACTCAAATTTTAAAAACTTAGGAATGATTTAGTTGTCTTTGAGGGAAATATAAGATATAATGTTCAATAATAATAGAAGTTAATAGACCATTGGTGGAAATAATGACTTGTATTAGTGACTTTTCTTGCTACTGTGACAAAAATCCCTGAAAAATAAAAAGAATTTAAGGATAGATGTTTTGGCTCACAGCTTGAGGGCACCAGCCATCATGGCAGGGATGTTAAGGTGGCAGGCATGTGAAGCAGTCAGTCACATTTAATCTACAATCAGGAAGCAGAAAGCCATGAATGCTGGTACTTAATTTTCTTTCTCCTTTTTATTCACTCTGGGGTCCCAGCCTGTGGAATGCTGCCACCCACTGTCAGGGAGCATCTTCCACCTCAGTGACCCAATCTAGAAACTCCTTCATACATTTTTCCAAGGTTGTTCTCTCAGCTGATTCTAGCTTCTTTCAAGTTGACAGTCAGGGTTCACCTCCACACCACACCCAGTGTCCAGAGGCCATGATGGGAGATGGACTAGTGCAGACTCAGTCCACACTCTGAGGAAGACACAACCTAGGGACCAGTGGAATGAAACCTGGGCCCAAATGGTAAAACAGACGTATTGTTACATTTGGCTCTCAAACTACCTTTGACAAGGACAGTATGGTCAAACGTCCTTGCACTTCCTTGTGGACAAGAACAAGGCTGGTAAATGTAGCAGTGAGCTTCACCTGTAGTCTTTGGGGAAAAAACACTATAGTAGTAAATGGGAAATTGTCAAGGACTATAGCTTCAAAGAGTGTGGCTGATCTGCAGAATTGATGAATTTCTCAGTAGCTTCCTATGGGACTTTCCACCCATCGCTGGCTCCACCACTGATCCTAGCTGGGCTGGCTTAGGGAAAACTAGTCTTCTTTCTCCCACTTCTTTTCTTCTGCATCTTGGCTCTTACCCCAGCCACTGGGATATGGCTGAAGTAAATTTATAGCACTCAACTCTTGATTTCACTTAAAAACTGCATCATTGGTTTTTTGTTACATATCATGTTGTACAATCTTGCGTAAAAATGAATGCTACACCATTGTCTTTATTCTCATTTTTCCATTTTAAATAAAAGCTTCTTTGGATGCAGACCAAGATTGACAAACAAACTTTGTATCTCACCAACACAAGTCTCTCCAAGTGTAGCTAAGCCATTCTTGGAAAAGTAAGTTTTAAGTAATCTTGTTTTTGACCCATAATTGGCCAAAATAAATCATTTAAGACAAAGTTTAAAATACAAATTTTTTGAAAATACTATGAACCCCAATAGAAATTTGGAGATACTTTCAAAATATGTCCCTATGCTCTTTAAAGACTAAAGAAAAATGTTAAACCTGGATGAATGCCCTCCAGCATTAACATGTTCTACTGGAATATCTAAGTAACTTCATAGCTTTTATAAGTATTCAATCACCTTCTGTTTCCAAAGGATATTTTTACATAAAGTAAAAATGTGAATCTTTCCTCAGTTGTAACTATATTTATGACAATGAAACTGTTTCTATAGAGCAGAAGTATGTGATGTGATGTTGTCATCTATAAATGTCATGTGCCACATTCCTAGCTAGTTTGAGACACATCCCAAAGGCCACAGGTTGGTCATGCTTGCTTTAGAGTGTACTATAGTAGTTAACTGTTTTCTTAAATGACTTACTTTCTCAAGTGGAACTCAGAGTATTTTAATTGAAGAAAAGGTTGAACTTCTGCCTTCTTTGAAAGAATACAGGAGAAGCTTGAGAAACAGCTCAGCTATTAAAGCACTTGCCTATAAAGCAGAAGGGCCTGAGTTCAACTCCCCATGTAAAGCCAGATGCACAAAGTGGCACATGCCTCTGGAGTTCCTTTGCAGTGACTGGGGGCCCTGGTGCACCCATTCTCTCTTCTGTCTTTCTTATTCTCTCAAATAAATAAAATATTTTTTTAAAAAGAAAGACTACAGGAAATGAGAAAATGAATTCATGTTTCACTATTAAAACCATGATTGACTCAGTTCTCATGGAGGTTTTTGGTCATGCATGTGTGGTGTTGGTATGATTGCTGCTTCCAACAGTAGTGTTCCATCTAGTTTCCAGCCATCGAGCACGCCCATGAGTGTTTGTTTATTAAGGGCATGTCTAAAATTTCAAAACCCAGAACTGTACTAGCTGAGTTCCCTTACTTAGAAACATGTAAGCACCCCAAGCCATAGATTCTTTTTCCATATTGTCACTACTTTTCATTTCTTTGGGATAAATCAAACAGCGATGCCTTATAATAAATAGTGACATATTAGATTCAATGAAATACTTTCATTCAAGAAAGAAACAGAAATTAAAGTCTTTTTCTAGCTGTGATACTAAGCCAGGCATGGTGGTGTACATCATTAATCCCAGCACTGGATAGGTAGAGGTAGGAGGATTGCTGTGAATTCGAGGCCACCCTGAGATTACATAGTGAATTCCTGATCAGCCTTGGCTTGAGAGGGAAACCCTACCTCAAAAAGAAAAATAACTAGATAAACCTAGATGTGATATTACAGTATATAAATTTCAGCAGACATTTGTATGTAATACATGGTATAACAGCAAACTTGCTATGCCAGAAAGATGAGAATTTCAGTGAGCTCTCCAATTTTTGAAAGTATGTTTCTCCTTGGATGCTTTCTTACAGTTAGGAATCCAAAACATCAACTCCAGAGCTAATCATCTGTGTTGAGCGTGTGCATGCATGCATGTGTATGGGCATGCCAGGATCTCTTGACACTGCAAATGAACACCAAATGTTTGTGCCACTTTCTATGTCTGATTTCATGTGGGTGGCTTGGTGATTGAACCCAGGCCGGCAGGCTTTGCAAGCCAGCACCTTTAACCACTGAGAGCCATCTTCCTAGCCCCTTATTTTTACTTTTTAAAGTACTAAGTCTATCATGACACCTTCTTACATACAAGTCACTATACTTTGTTCTCTATCCTCCCCTCTTGCCACCCCTGCAGCTGGCTGCCTCTCTTCCATCAGCTCGTCCTCCCTTCCGCTTTCATACTGTACTTATATCATCACCTCTCTATTTCCTGTCTCCTTAAGATCTCATTCATCCTCTAACTATGCCCCTTTTAGTTGTATGACCTACAAATACACACATAGCACACATATACATATGTGTGTATATATATATATATCTTTAAGTTTAGGTTCCACAAATGAAAGAAGACATGTAATATTTCTTTCTGAGTGGCTTTTTGATTAACATAATGATTTACAGTTGTGTTTATTTTCTTGCAAATACCATGATTTCATTTTTCTTTATAGATGCATACACTTTCACACTTATGCTTTCATCAGTTGATGGATATCTAGGCTAGTTCCATTTTCTAGCTATTATAAATAATGCAGCTATAAACATGGATGTGCAAGTGTCTCTGTTGTCCATCAACTTAGAATCCTTCTGGTATGTACCAGAGAAGTGATATAGTGTATTCAGTTATCCTACGAAGTACAGGCTCCATTCCCTCCCTTAGTAGAATTACAGCAAGATGGTCAACACAGTTGTTCAGTCAGAGCCTAAGACAGCCGACTGTTCCACTTATTTTTAGGCTTCACATTTTAATAATAAAAATTCAAAACCACTGTAACTTTAAGAAAATATATTTTACATCTTTTTATATCTTTCCATGCAAAATGTGAGAATATTTTAAACTTGGCAAAGGTGACCTACTAAAAGATTCTTAAGACCTGCAAAAGAGATCCACGGTTATTTTTCATAAGCATGGCTGCTTATCTTTGTGAGTAAAGGGTACTGCCTAAGGAGATTTTACTCTACAGGCCAAAATGAAGCTATTTTGTATTGTGACCAAGGGTTAGTATTTCTATTGGGCTTTATCCATAAGCATCACATTTAGCAATGGCAGAAATCTATTTAAAATTTAAAAACAATCAAGACTAATATCTAAATGATTTCATGTCATCATGTCATATTGGTATACAAAAAGCATTTGTGTAACTAATTCTTTTTTGTTTTTTGAGGTAGGGTCTCTCTCTCTAGCACAGGCTGACCTGGAATTCACTGTGTAGTCTCAGGGTGACCTCAAAATCATAGTGATCCTCCTACTTCTGCCTCCCTAGTGCTGAGATTAAAGGTGTGTGCTACCAAACTTGGCTTTTTCTTGAGTTTTTTGAAGTAGCATCTCACTGGGCCCAGGCTGACCTGTAATTCACTATGTAGTTCAGGGTGGCCTTGAACTCACAGTTGTCCTCCTACCTCTGCCTCTTGAGTGCTGGGATTAAAGACATGCACCACCACACCCAGCTGTATAACTGATTCTTAAATGTCTGTGTTGCAGAACTCTGAAAAGATTCTAGGAATTGTTATACAATGACAAATGGCAGGCAAAGTACAATTTTTTAAATCAGTAAAAATTATTTATTTGTATGTTTCTCCAAAGGTGATGCTAGATTTTAGCTACTTAAGTCTCTTATTGAAATATTATATTTCACATTGAATGTAGTGTGGACATGTGTGTTTATTAACATGTTTAAAATATTAAAGAGATTGATATCTTAAGGAAATGTTTTTGCTCTCTACCTTAACATTTAGAAAGGAAGTGTCTTCAAAGAAGATTGAAGATAAAGTCTCCTTAAGGAATACTGACAATAGAATATCTTCAAAGAGTACTGAAAATAAAGATATCTTAACAAACCGACAGTATGATATGTGGTCATCTTCCTTTACAAGGGAAATCACAGGTAATAAGTAGCATTTGTTTTACATAGAATTGTGGCCTTATAATTTTGTCCATTTTCCATGATCTTTGGGAGCTGGCAGTGCAGGTCTAAGGTCATAGGAATCAGAATTTGTTCAAATTCATGCATTGGGTTGCTGCTCTACAGCCTAACTAGGGATCCATGGATATGCATTATATAAGTTGATCATTATAGAATATTGCATACTAGAATGGATTAAACCCAGTTCATTAACAATGGTTGAAAGCCAAAGTACTTAGGTACTAGTTTAAAAGCTGTGGATTTGCAAAATAAGCAGTCTTTGCCCTTATAAAGTTCACATGTTAGTGGGAGTTAGTCAACTCTTAAAAATAAAATATGTTCATCAACTGATGAACAGATTTAGAAAAGTTTCAAACTTGCACAATGGAATATCACTTCACCTTTGAAAATTAATGAAATCCTGTCACCTACCACAACATGGATGGAACTGGAGATCTTTATATTAAGTGAAATAAACCAGGCACAAGACAAGCACCGCATGATCTCACTCATCAGTGGAATATAAAGACAGGACTCAAAGAAGTTGAGAGTAGAAAGAATGGTGATTACCAGAGGTTGGGGAGTGTGGGGGATGAGAGCATGACTGAGGAAAGATTGATCAGTACAAAGTTATAGAGGGGAGTAGGAAGTCTAGTGACTAGAGACCAGGAAGATATCATCTCTTGCAAAAATTGGATTAATGGAGTTTGTTTTACAGAGAAATGATGAATATTTGATATATTTAACCTGATTTAAACATTACAACATGTATACATACATTAAAACACCATAGTGTACCCCATAAATATGTGTAGTTTGTATGGATCATTTTAAAAATGACAAAAAAAATCCCACCAATATTCAAGATAATTGAGGTTGTGAGAGATACAACAACGTAAGCAGAACCCAGGAAAGAACTGTCAGTGATGTAAATGAATCAGTCCCTGTGACATCATAGAAGTCTTTCATCACTTACTGTGACCATCTCCTGCTGCTGTCAGAGTGCTGAGTCAGTGGGCAGGCTGGGTGCATCCTAGAGGCTCAGGGAAAGCGTGTCAATGGAGACAGTACAAGAAACAAAATCAGGTAGCTGGATGGTATGGAGGTTTGATTCAGATGTCCCCTATAACTTACCTGTTCTGAATGCTAGGTCCCCAGTTGATAGCAATTTTGGAATTGGAACCTTGTTGGAGCTGTGTTGTTGGGGACAGGCTCATGGGTGTTATAGCCAGCTTTCTCCTGGCAGTGCTTGGCACACCTTCCTGCTGTTGTTGTCCACCTGATGTTGGCCAGGAGGTGATGTCCAGCCTCTGCTCTTGCCACAGTTTTTTCTGCCATCCTGGAGCTTTCCCTCAAGTCTCTGAGCTGAAATAAACCCTTTCCTCCACAAACTGCTTTTGGTCGGGTTCTTTGTACAGCAATGAAAAGCTGACTGCAACAGATGGCCTGACAATGGAAGGGGCTATGACACTTTTCAGGGGTGCATTTTTGTCCATACCCGCCCGTGGGCTGGTCACAGCGAGGGCCTTAGGAGAAGGGGTGAAAATGAGTGGGACAAAAGACACGAGAGAGTGGAGCAAGTCGAGATTCTGATCAAACTCATTTTATTACAAGCAGGCAGCACCTTAAATATGAGGGAGCATGGGTGGTTACTAGGAATTAGCAACCTGGTTGCTAGGTAACTTGGTCACAGCAGGGGTCATGATCTCTAGGAGGAAAGCCTGCAGGCTTAAGAGAGAAGGTTTGGCAGAGAAGATAGGAACTTAGCATTAGTTAGTAGGAGGAAGAGCAGAGACCTTCAAAAACAAATGTTGACGTATTTTGTGGCACAAACGGCTCCCCACACATTTTAGCCTTAAGAGTCAGAAGATTTTTATCCCACCCCCCCAAAAAAAATCCTGTTTTCTCGATCTCATTTTCTCTAGAGTTCTCTCATAGAGTTCTTTATTCCACTTAAGTGGTTATATGTCATTTAAAGTAGCTCATAGGAGCTGAACAAATGACTCAGCAGTTAAGACACTTGCCTTTGAAGCCCAAGGACCCTGGTTCAGTTTCCCAGTACCCACCTAAAGCCAAATGCACAAAGTGGCACATGCATCTGGAGCTCATTTGCAGCAGCTAGAGGCCCTGGTGTGCCCATTCTTTCTGTCTGTCTCCCTTTTCTCTGTCTCCTCCTCCTTGCAAATAAAAAAAAATTTTTTTTTAATAAAGAAGCTCATGGCCATGCTCCCATCAAAGAGGGCATCTCACAAGACCTCACAAACACTCCCAAGTCATATAAGGAGTGAGTGTAACAGATTCATTGTGAAATTGTGAGAGACTCCACAGAGCCAAAGGAGTCAGCAGGCCTAGGCAATGGTATTTCTCACACAGATGATTTTAGAGGACACATGGTGAAAATTCTTCAAAATTACTTCAATTGTACTGTCTTAATGTATATTAGAAAACACAGAGAAAAGAGTATATAGACCCTGGCAAAACTGACTCCCAAGAGCCAAGCAGTTAGCTGTATGAAGTTGAGTGGGCTATTTCACCTTTCATTAATAAATAGTAATAAAAACACTGTCCCTCTTGGTTGCATAGATTAATGCATGTAGGGATCATAGGAGTAATACTACTGATTATGTTTTTTTGCTGATTGTTGTTTGTATTAATATATCATGGATAAAATTTCATTGTTTATTGGTTAAATTACATATATTCCATTTAAGGTGAAGGGGGCCAAGATGCAGCCCATGCAAAGCAGGAGAAAACCAATGAATACTGCCATCAGGATATTGATGAAAAGTTATCCGAAGCAACAGATGAGGATGAAGGTGAACCCAATGATGAAGATGACAAAGGCAGTAGTACTTCAAAGGAGATGCGAGCCCCACTGGAGTTGATCGCAGAAGTAAGCTTGACTTGTTCACCGTGATTGAAGATGTGTGCAAATACCGAAGGCACTAACCTGTGTATGATCTTACTGAGAAGACTAAATGAATCAGTTATATGTTAATTAAATAAAGATTTGAAAGTTAGTAAGTTCTCCGCCACATAGAGATGCTTATTACCTAGGTCTCTTGCTGCTTTCAGAAGGTTGTGGATGAAAGATGACTGTGTAAGCGACATGTAACAGTCTAGTAGGGGAGAGGCAGGAGTAAGAGAAATGTTGGTATGAGCCTTCGGCCAGGCACCATGCTGGTTACTGGGAATACAGCAATGATAAATGAGAACGATGCTTTGCTTTTGAAATCAGGCACATACAGAATTTATTACAGTAAAGTGAATGCATGCTAGTAATAACACTTAGGATGTTTTCTGAAAATGTAAATTTAAGTGCCTAAGAAAAGAAACAGAAAGAGCAAGGAATAAAGAAGGGTTTTTAGAGGAGGGCACATGAATGGAATCTTAGAAAGTGAGGGAATTCAAATGTAGGAATTCAGCTGGCAACTAGGATTTTTTAAATGTAAATGATAGTCACCTTTTGTACTGATCACATTCTCTGGCTGTGATCAGTGAAATGAGGCATTAGCAGAAAAACAACTATAATTCAAGTTTAGACCACTTAACTAAAAGATATGCCTCAAGTGAGACCTAAAAGTAAAGAAAAACAAAACTAATAATTGTTTGGAAAATGGTGGTAATCATAGTATTAGATGTTTTTAAAAGAGCTTAAAGTTTTAAGTGCTTCCATGATGATTGTAATTATAATGCTGACAAGTGAAGGAAGAATGATGATAAGTAAATATCAGAAAACATACATATGTATATGACAAGAAAAAGAATTAAGCTAATTTTTAAAAAAATCATTTATCAAGTGTTAGATACTTGAAAATGAATGTATAGGTAAACCAATAAGTATCCCAATTAAGATAACAGAAAATACCAAGTGTGGTGGTGCATACCTGTAATTCCATCACTTGGGAAGTGGAGGCAAGAGGATTAGGAATTCAGGATCGTCACTGGCTACTCAGCAAGTTCAAGGCCAGCCTGGACTCTATGAGATCATGTCTCAAAAAACTAAGATAAAATTAAAATTAAGTAAAATGGAACAAAGTCATAAACAGGAAGGAAAATAAAAATGTCTTAATCCGTGGACTAGAGTATAGATCTTCAGAAAAGCACCTGTCATACCAAGTGGGAAGATTAAAAGGTGGCTCCCCAGCACCCATGCAAATGTGGTCATGCAGGCTGCCCTGCAGTTCCACTTTCTAAGGGTGGAGATGGCATTCCCAGAGCAAGCTGGCTAACTAGATTACCCAGATTGGCAAACTTGGGTTCAAACGAGTGGCCTTGTTTTAATAAATAGATGGAGAGTGATTGGTGAAACATCCAATGTCAATTTCTGGCCTCTGCACATTCACACACATGTGTGCCCACACACATGGACACATGCATGCATACCACGCACACATGTGCACACAAAAATGTCTTAACCTTAAACATGAATAGATTTTTAAATTGTAAGAATAATACACAAGTTGACATTGCATTTGTTTATATGCAAGTAAATAAGAACTTTTAAAATTTGTATTTATAAAAAATTTTCTAAAAGAGCTCTCTTTACATTAGAAAAAGATGTTTTAAAATCTTAGTGGTACCACAAAGACTGATACAGATGACCCACGAAGGAGGATATCCAGCTGACTGGGGATGGGGAAGGGGGGCAATGAGGAATTGGGGATAACAACTCATTGTTTGCCCACTAAACAATGTAACTCATTATGGACAATAAAAAAAAAAAAGAAAGAAAGAAAAATCTTAGTGGTGAACCTGAGGAAAGTGGAAGAGAACTACTTCTTAAAATTGTGTGTGGTTCTTTGTCAGGTGTCTGGAAATGGGGCACAGTGTCTCCGTGCTCCTCCTCAGAGCTCCCATCTCTGGTAGACTGACTCTCATGCACCTGGGTGTGGTTCAGAACATGTCAACCACAAGCAAGAACACCCATCAGAGTGTGTGTGTGGTGGGCAATCCATTGGAAATAGCCTAAATAGGTAACAGTAGAGTATTACCTAAGTGAAAACTTAGTGGTAGAGCACATGCTTAGCATGCATAAGGGCCTGGGTTCAACTCCCAGCACCCATAAATAAAGACCTTTAAGGGCCGTAGAGAGAAAATGAGCACAAGAAGTTGCTGACTAATCTTGACACAGATGCTCTCCCCCATATACAGTTTGACTCCCCCTCTAGGGCTCATTAATTTGACCTCACTTCTGCCCACATCAGAAAATGGTGCCTCTAAAACTCGGAACTGGACCATAGGAAAATGAGTGAGGGAGGCCTAGGGTGGGATTGGGGGGGCAGCAGCAGCTATGGACTACACTGCTCCCCAGAGACAGAAGGGGCTAACTGGGCAAAGAGGGTCAGAGCTTCATCATTCTCAAGCAAAATAAGATTGTCTACCTCTGAGGCCGATTCCCAGTCAGGAGTATGAATATATATGAATATATGTATTCATTTATTTTTAAAAACTAAGAATATATATGAAAATTTTCAAAATAAGCACATCTAAATAGGATAATATGTGATTGTAGATTAGGGACAGATGTGTTTATTCAGCTTTTCAATTTCCTATATTATTATACATATGCATTATTTTATAATGAGAAAAAACAATAAAGTCATATAGGAGAACTGGATGATACAGAAACAATGCTAGAAGATATTAAACATACATAAATATAAATCCACAGCTAACTCATGCCATGTCATTATGGACTACATTTCTAGAGGGACCTCTACCTGAAAAAGGAATATTTCAATGAAGTGATTAGCAATGGGCCAATCCTCGGCATGGCTATGTGACCCCTAGGTGGTGTTTTCACTCCAGGTTGCTTTACCATCACAGGTTCTCAGATGTCCTTGGTTAGCTGACTGACTACAGACTCAATCCTGGAGAAAGGTGTAAATGTCAAAGGCAAAATAATCATTAATAGTATTTCCTAGGAGTTAATAATGGGCATTTAAATCTCCCTTGAAACCACTTATCTGAAGAATTCAATCTTTTTCAGTTCCTAAGAGCAGAAATGTGCCGAGACTACCAGCTGGCAAAAAAGTTATGTCAGATGAGTAAGTATAAAATACTTGCACATTTTCCAGTCTTTTTTTTTTTTTGTTTGTTTGTTTCTAAAAGTAGATAGTATAGTATATAGTATGCAAGATGGTTAGATGTCCTGGTCCAGGGAATTCCCTGTAAGTGTCTCAGTGATCCCTTGAGAGTAAATGAGTTTGGTTAACCTAGGGCTGATTCTGACTTGTGGGTACCTTTTAGTGAAGTAAATCAATGCAGACTAATGTAGGCTGTCACCTCCCCTGGAAGAGTCAGACTTCCTGCTCTCATGATGATGCTTGGCCCCTTATGCTTTTCATTTCAAAGAAGAGTCAAGTGGTGTCACAGTCAGCACTAATGCCATACAGTGTTCAAGCTAACATGTGTATCTAGTGCTATTCCAGACCCTGGAAATACCACAGGTGACAGAACAGACAACAATCCCACAGTTAGGTCTAGTGTTGGGCAGACAGTAAACTGATGAGTAAATGGTGTGTTGTAAATGATAGAGGTATGGAAAAATCAAAGAAGGGAGGCTCCTGGGAAAAGGCAAAGCACTTTTCAGTTGGAAGGCTTCACTCTGAGACTGGAGGACACATTTGACCAAGATCAGGAAACCAGCCCATAAGCACGTGGAGGAAGGAGCCAGGCAGGATGAACCACAGGTATGCTGAGAAGGGAAGTGCCAATGTAGCTGGAACAGACTAGGTAGGTGGCAGGTGCCAGTAGGTAAGGCCAGAAACCAGGGCAAAGCAGAGAGGCTGCACTGACCTCTCCTCTGTTGGTGGGCCTTGGTTTTCCTGTGGGAGGTAGAGGAGCACCAGAGGCTCTTGAACAGAGCAGGTCTGCTCTGGCTTTTCTTTCTGCCTGGGATTTGGTGATTCAGTTTGTTCAAAATAGGTGTGACTTTCTTTGTACTTGTGCAGTGTTAGGATCTCTATTGGTTACATTTCTTGGAGCCATGACCAAATACCCTGACAAAAGCGACTTAAGGAAGGGTTTATTTTGGCTCAAAATTCAAGATGGGCATGGCCAGCACCTGTAATCCTAGTGCTCTGGAGGCTGAGATGGGGGAATCCCTCAAGGCAGGCTGGCTAGACTAACCAAATTTGCAAGCTCTGGGTTCATGTAAAAAATCTTGTCTCAAAAGTAAGATGAAGAGGGTTCAAGGGAAACACCTGCAATCAACTTTTGGCCTCCATATGCACGTGCACACCCACACACTTCTGAACATGCATACATACACAACTCATGAACACACACACTTCAAACTGATCCATCTTCACAAAATTATATTGCCCTAAACTGTCCTCCTTCCCTGGCCCCCTTCCTTCCTCTCCTTCCAACAGCTCCATAGTTCTGCCCGAGGCTTTATGCTGGAGAGAAAGCCAGGAATCCAGGCAGATGTGCTGGAAGCCTGCTGAGTTGACTTTAAACACAGTTTGACTCCCCCTCTAGGGCTTATTAATTTGACCTCACTTCTGCCCATGTCAGAAAACGGTGCCTCTAAAACTCAGGACTGGACTGTAGTAGGAAAAGGAGCAGGGGAGGCCTAGGGTAGGATTTGGGGGGGAGGGGACAGCAGCAGCTGTGGACTACACTGCTCCCCAGAGGCAGAGGGGCTAAGTGGGCAAAGAGGCTCAGAGGTTCGTAATTCTCAAGAAAAATAAGATTGTCCACCTCTGAGGCAGATTCCCAGTCAGGGGTATGAAGTAAGGGAGGCCCAGGTTCCCCAATACCAAGCGAGACCAACGGAGAACCAGGGCGCTCATGGGAAGAAAAAGGACTGGTTCTTTGCTGTTAGTAGGATCATGTGTGGGAGGTCTGTCGGAAAGATTCTCATGTATTTACAATCCCAAAGAAAGCTCCCCCCCCCCCCCAGGTAGGGCCTCCCTCTAGCCCAGGCCAATCTGGAATTCACCATGTAGTCTCAGGGTGGCCTCAAACTCACAGTGATCTTCTGCCTCCCGAGTGCTGGTATTAAGGCATGCGCCACCACGCCTGGCAAGAAAGCTTTTAATCTAGCATTTTACCATTTTCTAGCTCTTTTACATGTCCATTTCCACATAACATTCCCCCTTTCTGTCTGTCCTGCTCTCTCTATATATAATATAGATGTATAATCTATAAATGTACACTATATATTTACATACTAATGTGTTTATATAGGTATGTAGTGAGCTACTGTGGGAATGGTCTCAAGTTAGTGTTCATGTGTGAAACAATTCTGTGAGGCAGAGATCATTAATTCTACCATAAAAATGAAGAAACAGGCTAAGCAAGGAGAGCTAATTCAGACAAGGTCACACACTAGTAAATATTAGGATTATGTTCTGGGTTTAACTAGAAAACCTGTAATTTCCCTATGTTTTCTATTCCCTCACTTGATTAATAAACTCACCTTTTGATTAAGAAGACAGAATTGGATGATAACTTTTTTCCCAGATCATGCAGGCATTGTATGATTCCTATGAGTGACTAGTGTATTGATTTTCTTTGTATCTAAGGCAGTTAATTTTTATAAGATCATGCAGCCTATATTTTCTTGAATGAAGTTGGGGGTGTGGGGTTACTGGCAGTTCAGTCACATTATAGCCTTTTGATCTTTATTCAGCTCTGTGCCTGTGGCTCACCCCAAGAAATTGTATCTGTTCACATCAACTTAAACTGTATCTGTCTTCCCTGCTCATTTTTCCTATTGTTTCACACAGCACTTGTCCCTCTGTTCCAGCCATTTTCAGCCAGGTGGTAGGGCAGCCTGGGCACCTGGCTTGGGAATGGACTAAAGGCAAGACTTGCCCAAAGAGCTGTTCACCATGAGCTTTTGAGTCAATCTCCAATTCTTGGTTACTTCACCTATAAGCCAGAAATTTGCAGCTTGTTCTTCTCAGGGCCCCACACTTCTGCTCACAAGGAGCTACGATTAGACATTTAAAAATTGAGATACTGAAAGACCCGTATCATGTGTAAATGTTAAAGCCAAAATGCTTCTCATCATTATAGGCCTAGCACAAATGCAGATGTATCTTCAGATAAGATCGTTCCAATAAAGCTTTCTTTGCTTTTACAATAAATCCCCTTTCCTATTCCCCTAATGTATAATGTATCTAGGAGTAAAAAGTCTATTTTCTACTCGTTTGTCTATGTTCATTGATTCTAATGTTCGGAGCTCTTGCTGCGTGCGTGGCAGGCATTCTGCTGGGAAACAGCAGTGAAGAAGGAAAGTACTGAGAAACTGAAGCCCTGTAGGTAGCAGAACCGCCTGCTTCCCTCCTCAGCTCTACAACCAGAAGAAAGCTCCCACTGAATGCCTGCAACCATTCGAGAACAATTAGTCATGACCAGAGTTTATTCAGACCTTCTACCACGTACCAAACACTGAGGAACTCACCACAGCTGTGGACCTGCACAGTCATCTAGGATTCTTTCTTTAGGGCCCATACTGGGTTCTGAAACCAAGGCTGTCTGCACTAGAAGCTTAACTCACTACAGGCTCCTATAATCTACAAAAGATGAAGTTATCGCCAGCCTAAGTTTCAGACCAGATAGCTTTCCCTCACCTTGAAAATAGTTTCCAGCAGCTGTGTTAAACTGGGTGTAGCTCATCTCATCTCATGAGATCATCCTAGTTCCTGAAGAAACTATATCCAAGGATTGTTAGCTCTGGATGTCTTAAGTGTCCAATCAAAATGACTCCATTGTCAAGCGGATTACGAAGACCACATTTTCCTTTCTAGACACTTCATGATAGTTTGGAATATATGATGGTTCTGTAAACCCTGCGATTATTCCTTAGTATAAATTTTACTTGATTAACCTCATGTAACCTAGTTTGCCAAAAATAGATTGAGAAATGAGTGCTAAAGGAGAAAATTGAAGAAACCCCACTCTAGATGAATGAGAAGCATATTTCATAGTTCAGATAAAATATATAAAGAGGTACTGTTACTAGAAAGTGTGTTTTTGTGTATAATGGTTGGTAAAATACCTGGGATTCTAAGCCACAGCTGCTGCACAGTCCCACTGATTCAGGCTGATGTGTTGGCCATGTTACTGGATTAGGAAGCAGCCATTGTCTTGGAGAGCCAAAGCAAAAGCCATGGGTCTCATCCTTGGACTCAGTGGAACCTTGAACCATCATCCAGTTACACACTTGGTGTTTCAGTGCCCCCTGGGGGCCACTAAGATATTTCATGTGAATTAAATTATTGGTCCAAGAAAAGCATTAGGAGTACTTGTGGTAGTTTGAATTAGGTGTCTCCCATAAACTCATGAGTCCTGAATGTTTGGTCCCAAGCTGATAGCAATTTTGGAATTGGATCCTCACTGGAAGAGGTGTGTTGTTGGGGGAAGGCTTATGGGGGTTATAGCCAGCTACCCTGTGCCAGTGTTTGGCACACTCTCTTACTGCTGCTGTCCACCTGATGTTGGCCAGGAGGTGATCAGCCTCTGCTTCTGCCACATTTACCCCTGCCATCATGGAGCTTCCTTCAACTCTTTAAGCCAAAATAAACCCTCCCATCAGCTGCTTTTTGTTGGGTGCTTTGTGCCAGCAATGAGAAGGTGACTGCAATAGTATTTAAGGAAGGTAGAAAAAAAGTAGAAAGAGATCTTCAGAGAAAAATTCACGACAACTCTGACATGAAACTATGAAGTTCTCGCCTGTAGGATATTGGCAACATACCAACAAGCCTAGAAAAAGCTACTGATGTGGCCCAAAGATGGCACAGTTACATAAAGGATCGCAGAAAGGAACAGCACTGAGAATCAATGGTCCAGTGCAGAGGGGAACTGTTAGGTGGCAATGACTGGGCTGTAGACAGGAGGAAAAGTGATCAGAATAAAGAGAAGTAACATCAGTTTTCCTTTTGAAAGGTGTTATTTTAAAAATGGCACTTCTACCCTGGAAGAAGTAGCACAAGGAAAACTTTTCTCTGATAGATGATGCAGAACTAGGTGGAGAAATGAGGGCTTAACATACCTCGAGGTAGATAGAGTCTTCTCATGATCAAAGTCTGCATTTCCTGGATCTGTCCCCTCTTTGAAGAGTGATTAGATGAATGAAATACTTACCTGCTGGCCTAGGAAGGAAGTCATAGTGAGGAAATAGAGATTGCATTCTTTTTAAAACATTTATTTATTTGAGAGACAAAAGGAGTGTTGTAGGGCCTCGTGCCACTATAAACAAATTCCAGATGCATGTGCCACTTTGCATATCCGGCTTTGCATGTGTCCCCAGGAATTTAACCTGGGCTGCTAAAGCTTTGCAAGCTAGCACTTTTAACTGCTGAGCCACCTCTCCACCCCCTGAGATTGTATTCTTTGATAAAAGATAGAAGGTATAATGAGGATCTCTCTCTTAGAAAGCACCAACTTTATTTTCATTTAGATATAGCTGCAATGTAATTGGTGTATACTGCTTTGTGCTCTTACACCAGCTCTTACTGACAGTTTTGATCTCATTCTAAAGAGTCTGTTTGCAGAAATACTTTGAACATTAATAACACGTATTCCTTTATCCGTTTCCAGTCCTAATTTATGAACCAGAAAATCCTGTGGCCAAGGAGTTTTTCTCACTTATTGAAGAAATATTGCTGAAGGGTAATTAAAAAGTTGAAATTCCTTCTTTTTCATAGAACTGTGAGTAGTCTTTCAAAAGAACATATTCCTAGGTGATTGTGAAAATACATCTTCAGGAAATGGTTAAGAAATGCCAAATGGCTGTCATGAATGGTTTAGTTGGAATCAGCTTGTCCTCTGAGTGGTAAAGATGCCCCTTCTCCCAATGGGGTGAAAATGCTCAGCACAGAAAGCTCCCTCAGTACCAGGCACCGGGTACTATACAGCAGAACATGAAAGAGGTTCCCTCACAATGTTCAGAAAAACCAGTACCCTCAAATTATTCAGTGTTTCAATTCCTCTTTATCTATTTTAGAATTTCTTCTCTTTTTGTAGTTTATTTTAAGACAGATTCTCAAGGTTGGAGTTGAACTCACAATCCTCCTGCCTCAGCCTCTTGAATTCTGTGATTGTAGTAGACATGCACCATAATGCCTTGCTACTTAAGAATTTCATTCTTACGATTTTTCTGGACCTGTTTTAAGTTAACTTTAAACCTACAAACATCTTTTTTTTTCTTTAATTTATTGTCCATAATGAGTTACAACATTTAGTAGGCAAACAATGAGTTGTTATCCCCAATTCCCCGCTGCCCTCCCCTTCCCCCTCCACTGGATAACCTCCTCCATGGGTCGTCTGGATCAGTCCTTGTGACAGGGGACCATGGATAGCCTAGTATTCAGCCAGGTTCTCCTGGCCATGCCTCTGGATAATCTCCCCCACCACGGCTCTTACAATCTTTCCGCCCCCTCTTC